>APFE030759817.1:159782-216604 GCA_000404065.3 Pinus taeda | reverse complement strand
TGGGTAGAGTCCGCAACTGAGTGTATGAACCCCTACAGCTGTGTGCGTAGGGTAGTTTTGAGTCTATAACCTTGCATTGAAGATCAATAAACATAGTTTCGGAAGAATTATTTCATATTTCTGTTTATTTCTGTTAATTATATATGTTGTTGATGAGTCATGTGTTTTATGGAATATTGATGGAATGTTACGCGATTCTCTTTAATAAATGTTAATGATGTACGCAATGCATGTATAAGTACTTTCGCGAAGACTCAGATGAATTCTCTGATGCATTTATTTATGCTACCTATGGAGATCATACATAAAATAGATGCCATCATCACCAAATTTTTGTGGGTTTCTCACATTAAGATGAGGAAATTTCACCTAGTTCATATGTCAATAATAGCTCATACGATGGAGGAAGGAGGTTGGGGCATTTTGGATACAAAAAATTTTAATAGGGATTTTGTAATAACCCCAATTACATTTTCCTTCTTATTGTAAATTAAAAAAACTAAACATGGGTTGAGTCAAAGGGACACTATTTCCAGGGCTATGAAGGATATGTTGTTTGGGATAGATGGCAGGTAAGGCACTAGGAACTATGTGGCATTCAGCTGATTGGAAAGCAAGAGATTACAAGGCTAACAAAAAAAAATGGAAACAAGGAACTAGGTGGATCAATTTGATTGGCTTACAAGATTTGGGCTAGATTAGACACTAACTACCAGGAGGTTGAGTTTGAAGAATGGATAGTTTACTAAGTGGAGAGGCCGATTTATGGGAGGAAGAGGGATGTTATTCTAGAGGTTAAGTTGGCATCACTTGGGGATTCAAGTGAATATTGATTCTTGTACCCACTTGGAGGTAGCGCAAAGGAACCCTAGTTGTTAGGCATCATTTTTGGGATTTCTAGTCCAACTGGAAGCATCATTTTACCGTGGGAGCGGTCCTGATCTCCAACCCTCAAATATGGCTCGAGGGTGACCATTGCATAAGGAAACTAGTTGCAGTTGTCTATGGTTGGGAGGAGAACCATCGTCCCTAATTCAATGGTTATTTTCATTGAAATAAGTGTTCCTCTCACGTTAGCTTACTCAATTATTCATACCTATTTAAAATAGGGTTGTTGATCAATGTTAATGGAAGGTCCCAAACATGTTGTGTATATTTATGCATTGAACTATATGTATAGAAAATGCAAACTATATTCCATTTTTATAGTCTAATAAGTAATAAGTCACATATATATGTACTATCTGGACTAGAAGGTTTTTTGCACATTTTAGCCATGATGGGTTATTTGTCAAATATAGAAAAACGAGTTAAATTATTTGTGGAAGAGTGACTTGTGTTGATGTGAGTATTTTAAATATAATGTGTTGAAGTAAGAATGGTGCATGGATCTATCCATATTAAGATGGAGTTAAAGATTAAAAAAATAAATCTCAACTCCTTAGGGCTCTATAAGGTGGGCTACTCACAACCTATGATGGCATACATGCCATGAATCATGGAAAATACTAGAGGCCATACTCATTTATTGGTTTTCTTGTATTCATATTTTGATATATTCATTATCTATAGAGATTGAATTGGTCTAATTGATATATATATCCCTTAAGATGTAAGGAAGTCCAACAAATCAAATCATTCATTCTTAATAGTGAACCCTGAGGATACCCGTATCCTTTGATTCTTATTTCATTGTTGTCTAACACCAAATCCCAATAGAGAACTATAAGTAAAGCTAGTAAACTGAATAATTATTATTTAAAAGTAGAGGCTTACACCATACCATTAATATTTGTGCCATAAGCATTGGCGATGAACGCTATATTCACCTACATCCAAGTATTTCCAAAGTGCATGGGCCAAATGCTTAAAAACAATACATCAATAACAATGTGTGGTTTGTGAATGTGAAATTCTCAGCTTCCTATTTGTGTTGGACTATCACTAGTAGCTAGCTTGAGAAATATATAGTTTAAGGATAGGAGAGGAATATCTAATCTTTCTCCAAGAAGTCAATGTATCACAACAACTATTTCTAACCTCAATTTAGCAATTAATCATGTATTATTCTACAATTTCTACTAGGTTCTTTGTATTAGGCACAAGTTCCCTCACTTGGATTCCATTCTATAGTGCATCACATTATAGGGGAGCATAGTGTATTATCACACCATATGTGCCCATTAAGATACAACGTTATGAAATGAATCATCACCATCACAAAAATTCGCATAATATATCAGTGTTAGTTACGGACTACAGTCATTGCCACTACATAGCTGGTAGTAGGTTATAATGTACATGATGACTCTACTCACTACATCATAACTCCACATGCACACAGCGTCTATCCTTAGTGTCTCCAAGCTCCTTCCCCCAAACTTGTGTTTCCTGACCCTTTGCATGCATTTTTCTTTGTAAGTGTGTGATGCTCTGATTTAGAAGTTAGAATACTTTTGTAGGACATCCTTAGGATTTTCTTACTTTGATGAGCATTCTAATTCATTGTAAACTTTCCATCATTGACAGAATGATGCATAATTTTCTTTAGAGAAGCATTGACCTAAGCTTTGAAACCAATGTTAAGGACTCATTCCTATATCAGGAGAATCCAAGACAATGAAAACCCACTATATAGAAATTGTTTTTTTTTGCAATCTTAGTCTACCATTAGGGAATGTAACCTTTATGTATTCCATTTGTTCCCAAACTGAGTCTCGCACTGTTAGGGAATGAATATTGACTCATTATAAATCAACTTAGAGAGTTATAATTTATATGGTTAGGGCGACTTATAGCCATCTCTACTTCAAAAGTTGCAATAGCTTGCTGGTCACTCTACATTGAAAGCCCACAAACACGTGATGCCTATCTTTAGAATTTCCAAGTCTCCCTTAAAGATAAGAAAACATGAAATTTTTTAGGGTACTTTCTTCTCCCTAGTTGTAATTTTACTATTACTCATGCAACCCTTATGCCTCCCCAGAAGCATATATACACAAATTTAAGAGTTTGCATAAAAGGCATGTATTTACAAGATTCAAATCCTTACCTAGTGGAAAGATTGATGTGCTCAGAATGAGCCATTTACTTCTTACGACATAAAGGCTTCTATCCAATTTCCCCATTTGACATTGTAGTACTTAATTTCCACCAATGGGCCATTGATGGTTTATAAAACATATCAACTTTTAGAAAATTGTGATTTCTTAAGCTTTGAACTAGTAATATAACCAGTTCAACCTAGATGCAAGGGAATGATGGATGTCTACTACATACAATATGTTAATATTGTTTTGAGAAGACAATGGTTTGTTCCTTGTTGCCTAGGATGGTTATAGACAATGAAAGTCAAAAGAACTTTTTTTCTCATCCTCTAGTTGAAAAAAATTCAATGCCCTTCTTTGGAACATCCAAATCCTTATGGTATTACATGGTTCAAAGAAGCAAGACACTCTACCTTTGTGTGACTCAAATGTTTTGTTACTTTTGTTGTTGATTCATTAATGGATTGTGTGGATTGTGACTCCACACTGACTAATTATTGTGACTTACTCCTTGGTAATCTTACAAGTATTCTAAGAACACATTTTATTATGGTTTTCAAAATATTAATAAGATATATAAATATATATGACAACATATGGAAATTGACTTCTTTGGTTAGTTCAAATTCATCTACTAAATTGGAACTTTCAGGAAGAATCATTGTTAATTAGGTTAATTTGTATAATTCAATGGTTCTTTGTGGTTTGAAAAGTGAAAGAAGACAATGTCATCAATATTTTTATTGCTACGAAATCCCTTCTAGATCCACGTGTAGATTTTTTTGAAGAATCTAAGGGGATTCTACCCATGTGGGCATTTCATCATTCTATTTTGTTCCATGATCTACCCAATCAACTTCCTTATAATGCTATTGTTATTGGTAGTGAAAAAAATGAAAAGAAGATTAGGAAGTTACTTGAAGAAGGTAATATTTTCCCCAACTCTTCCCCTCATGTTTCTCCTGTGTTTATTATACCCGAGAACAAATAGGGTGAATGGTGGTTTTTTATAGACTACAAGGCACTGAATATAATAATTGTGTTAACTATTTTTCTCTTTGCATGATAAAAAATCTACTAGATCAAAGTTGGGGGAATTGTTTCATTATAAAGATTGACTTGGCATTGGGCTATCTTTGGAGTCATGTTGGACCTCAAGACACCTGGAAGAATACTTTCAAACCTAAGTTAGGATTTTTAAGTGGCTGGTGATTTCTTTTGGCTTACCAAAACTTATTCTACTTTCTAGAGCATTATCATTGATGTTTTAGGACTCATTTGAGTACTTTGTGGAAATCTATCTAGTTGGCATTTTTATTTAAAACAAAACTTGGGAAGACCATATGCGACATGTACTGGTAATGTTGGATTTTTCTTTGTTAAAAGATGTTGTAAGCTAAGATTAAGGAATTATTGTTTGACTAAACCTTGTATGTAGGCTTCATCATAAACGAGAATGAAGTTCATGCAAATCTGGGTAAAATTAAGGTGATCAATGATTGGCCATGTCCTAATACATTTGAATATTTGAAGAACTTCTTGGGTAGTAAAATTTTCTATAGGAAGTTAATGTACCATTTCTCTCATATACCCTGCCCTCTACATCAACTTACTAAGAAGAATAAATTTGCATGGGAACCATGATATGAAACTATATTTTAGAAGTCAGATGCTCTATAGTGCCAATTATGGTTGTTCTCTACTTGCAATTTTTTTTCTATGTAGAGACAAAAACTTCACATTATACAATAGGTGCATATCGTATGCAGGGAAGGCATCTTATAGCTTTTTGTTCATAGAATTGTGTCACTATATAGACTAAATCACAACACTATTGACAAAGATTTTTATGCATTTATCAATATTTGATAGAGAGATTTGTGTGGATGGTTTTCCGTTTGTGTTTGTAGGAAAGTTTGGGATGTTGACCAAACTTTCAACTCTGTGTACACCTAGGACTTAGTTAATTAAATATGGAAAATACATCTTATTAAGTAATGTGATTTCCTCTTTATCGTAGTATTGTCAAAGTATCATCACATTTTTGTAGCATCTCCATATTTGTATGATTAGCCACTCACAGTAGATGTCAAATGGTGTGCCTTGTTTGAATGTTATATTACGGAGATGGCTATGACAAGAGTAGTTTTAGGTTAAATAGATGCATAGTTACCAAGGCAACTAGCTTACTTAAGGCTGAAAAACTTATGTGAAGCTGGTATAAACCCTAACCTAACCCTAAAACATAAAATACGAATTGAATTTTGGTTTTAGGGAGAAATATAATTCCTACTATATGTTTTGGGCATATGATTTCAACCAAAGACCTACTTGTGAGGATGTAAGCAACTCAAGATTTGTTTATAGACAATGATATTCAAAAGAACCTTTTCTCTCATCCTCTAGTCGAAAAAAATTCAATTCCCTACTTTGGAACATCCATATCCTTATGGTATTGTATGGTTCAAAGAATAAAGACACTCTACCTTTGCGTGACTCAAATGTTTAGTTACTTTTATTATCGACTCACCAATGGATTGTGTGGATTGTGACCCCACACCAACTGATTATTATGACCTACTCCTTGGTAATCTTACTTGTATTCTAAGAACACATTTTATTATGGTTTAGAAAAGATCAATATGATATATAAAAAAGGATGACACCATATTGAAATTCACTTCTTTGGTTAGTTCAGATTTGTCTACTAAACTGGAACTTTCAGGAAGAACAATTATTAATCAATTTAATTTGTATAAGTATATGGTGCTTTGTGATTTGAAAAGTGAAAGTAGACAATGTCATCAATATTCCTAAAATACAAAATCCCTCCTAGATCCACATGTAGATGTTTTTAAAGAATAGTTGATTTCACATGTTGACCAATCAAGTGTCAAATACCCCATGAGCAGAGTACATTTCAAAGTTTTCCAGCATTTTCAGATCAGTCAGAATTTTCAAACTTCATTATTTTTATGCAGCATTTGGTCATCATGTTGTAAGCCAAATTTTGCATCCCTCTAAGGATGATGTAAAAAATTATCTTAGTATGATGAATATAAAGCCATGTAACACATCTAGGTAGCTTAAGATTTTTTGCTAGAGTGTTTTCTCTCTCGGGAGTTTCTTTCCTTAGCTAATTATTTGTGTTTGTTAACACTAAATAATTGGTTAATTTTTTCTCCCACACATCCCCCAAACCTAGAGTGAGGCTTGATGGTAAACTCTTAGGTGAGTCCTAGTGTATAGATTCAATGTAAAATGTCATACTAGATCTATAAAGTTTCACAGAATTTGGTTATGTCTAGAGGTTAAATTTTAATTGTTAAAATTCCTCTTATGAATGGATTTTTTATGTAATGTTTGATGTAAAGATGCAAAAAAGTGATATCTGTAGAAGTTGTAGGGGGTATGGGTACTTAAAATTATACCTCAACACCTCAAATTCTATCTAGACACATTTTGAGTGTGGAAAAATATGTTTAAACCCCTCTAGAGTCATACTTTTTATTTTCCAACAAAAAATGGAAAAATAATTAGCCGAAAATTGTTGAGAAAAATAAAATTGTCTGCAAGTGAAAAAAAAAATGGAAGAGGACTTTCTCGAGAAAGGAATCAAGTAAAAATCTATGGAATCTCCACAAATCCAGCAAGGAAAAGTCCCACAAGAAATTTGCTGAATTAATTTCCAAGAAAAATCATTTTTTTAATGAGATGGTCCAAATTGGTTAAGTTGAATGAGAAATTTTCGAGGAGAAAATTTAGAAAAAATATTTTTTGGATTGAGATCAAATTTTTGGTCAATCGAACACCATCTTCAAGGGAAATTGAACTCCATTCTCAAGATCAGCGCAGGCAATCAAGGGATGAGATTAATTAAGCATGGATCAAGCCTTCAACTAGTCATTTTCTTCTGGGATCAAGTAAGATTTGTACAATTCTTGGGCCTATTCGTTTTCACTTGGAGAGATATCTAATCTCTCATTTTTTCTATAAATTGAGCTCAAAACTCCCCATTATAACACAATCATAAATCGAACTCTTGGCTACTGAAGCTTTGCTACAATATTGTATCAGAAATTAGTTTATGTGGCTCAGTTCATGTTGTCGTTCCTCTTGTATCTTCTATGGTAAATTATTTATGATTTCTTTTCTTAATGCTCTACTGGTTTTAAATTTAAATTATTGCTATTTCACTAGCGAGTTTGTGGATTTAATATTTGGACAGGTATCTTGCATTAGTCTTTGAGTTTAGAGAATCATTTTTTAAATTAATCGATCTAGTAGATATCTCTAGATATTTTGTTTCATTGTGTTATCTAATTATTTATTATCTAACAATTTTAGCTCAAGTGTGTAGAGAACATTCTATTATTCAGATCTTAGGCATTAGGGGGTGCCTTTAGTTGGACTAGCTAACTTCCAAGATATAGAAGTGAAGAGCCTACTTCATTTTCTATCAAAGACTTATCTAACAAACTTTGGAAGGGTTTCTTGGCCATTTCTTGTGAAAAAATTAGTTATCTCATCTATTTCTCTCTACTAGTGTGTTATAACTTATTACTAAACAAATATCGCTATTTAAAGCTTGTATTTTAATACCCAAGAGCAGAGTTGTACTCACACTCTTTGGGTAAATTAATTTGTAAATTTTGTAAATAATTTGTGAATTTTTACTAACCCTTATTGTGTATAAAGTTCATTTTTTTGTACATACTTAATTCTTATGTTGTAGATCTAAGCTTCTCTCTAGTGATCTATGCAGATCTTTAAGGAGATTTGTGGATTTAAAGATTTCAAAGTGATTTTGAAGGGGTCCTTTTGGAGGTTAATGGATAAATTGAATTACCTTTTTGAAAGCCCTCCAAACCTCTGTTCGTTGAACACAACCCTCATAAAGTTTTCTTGTAGATTTTCCTCTTGAAGAATTAGATGACTAGGGTTTCTAGCTGAGCAAATTATTTTTTGGGAGTCATCTTCCTTTTCCTAGCAAATCATTTTTTTTTGGGAAATCACTTCAATTTGAGAGGTTGTTTTCCTTTCTTGAATTAAGATTGAATCAATTTTGAACTATTTGCAAGCAATTTGAGATTTAAAAATTTTGAGGGGTTTACATCTTAAATGATGCAAGAGCATCTAACCACGCTTAATCAAAATTTAAATTCAAAACTGTGAAAGGGGAAACGTGGACAATCATTGTAAATCGGGGCAAATTCTGTTTAAATAGAGCTAAATTGATGGAATTGATAAGTCTCTGGAAGGCTTGATTAAATGTAATTATTTACCATGGATGCGTATAGAGAGATTTAGGGGTTTGATTGAGTGATTGTGGGAGAAACTCATGGATCTTAAATTATTCCTCCCTTTGTAATTTCCTATATAAGAGAGTTTGTGTTGTGTGAAAGAAATATAGAGTATGCAATGTAGCCGCAGGGAAATTTGTGACTCGAGCCATGAGGCCTTAGCTTATAATCGAGTTTTGTTTATAATTGAAATATGTGTGTTATTATACATCTAGGTGAAGTCTAGATTTTGTGTGTCTGTGTATTGTTTACTTATATATTCTTTACTGTAAATTGGTAAATTGCGTGTGCGAGGGTAAGGGACGAAGTTCCTATGAACTTCGCCTTAAACAAGTATGGCAGAGATAAATTTGTGTTGTAATTCCACTGACAAGCGAACGAGAGATCCGTTAGACTTGAGAACTAATCAACGGAGGAGAGTTTCAATTCCAACTAGAGTCAATTGAATAGCACAGCAGAAACCATCAGATCAACTAGATCGACGGATAATATCAATGGAAGAGGAATGGCGAATATTAGAACCACGTGTTAGTAGAATAGAAGAGTGGTCTTCATAGGCGGTAAGCAATATCCCGCGCGTCCTAAAAGCTGTAAATAGTATTCTACAATTTCACGTGATTAACCTTAGCGAGCGACATGTAGCACGAGAAAACTACTTTTCTCGCACGCTCTCGATCTGATATCGGTCATACAAGAATTCATGTGAGATTGCACGATAACCATTGGATCACGCGGGATTGATTGATGATGGAGATCGCCCAAGCTAGTTGGCGAGCAGGTGACGCGACAACCATTGGATTAGACGAGACAGATCGACGGTGGAGGTTTGGGGCACACAAAATTCAAACGTTGAAATAACTACGTCAGCTATCGGACACACAGTTTACGATGATTGGTCAAGTTTATTGTGAATTCCACTGATTGTAATGCTTCCGATGTATACGTGGGCCCATAACCCATAGGTCCAAGCGCGAATTTTGTAAATATGCAACTTTGCTGCATCAAAGTGGTATCAGAGCAGAAGAATATTCTACGTGCAAAAGAAGGAGGTATAGTTATGTTGTAGATTGGAAAGTTTGTGGTCTTTATATTTTCCTACAACTAGCGGCAAAATAAGGTGAGAAGACTGCAGTAGCCTAGAGCTAGGAGTGCTCAATTGGTTCCAGAAGAGAGAACCAGAGAGATGTCGAAAGACTAAGCTCAGAGGAGGGAATCTTGGTGAGGTATCAGCTAGCAGGGAGGACTTGTTACTGCAAAGGTTTTGTTGCAGCTCACGGAAAGATCATAAAGGAAATTCCATAGAGGATGTGGGTAGAATTGCTAAGGGATGAAGAAGGCATATGACTAGGAGGTCATAAAATTTTTGTACCTCGGGAGTTTGATGCAGGAGCATCTGACCATGCTTAATCAAAATTTAAATTCAAAACTGTGAAAGGGGAAATGTGGACAATCATTGTAAATTGGGGAAAAATCTGTTTAAACAGAGCTAAATTGATGGAATTGATAAGTCTTTGGAAGGCTTGATTAAATGTAATTATCTGCCATGCATGCTTATAGAGAGATTTAGGTGTTTGATTGAGCGATTGTGGGAGAAACTCATGGATCTTAAACGATTCCTCCCTTTGTAATTTCCTATATAAGAGAGTCTATGTTGTGTGAAATAGATATAGAGTATGCAATGTAGCCGCATGGCAATTTGTGACTTGGGACATGAGGCCTTAGCCTGTAATCAAGTTATGTTTATAATTGAAATATGCATGTTATTATACATCTAGGCGAAGTTTGGATTTTGTGTGTCTGTGTATTGTTTACCTATATATTCTTTACTGTAAATTGGTAAATTGCATGTACGAGTGTAAGGGACGAAGTTCCTATGAACTTCGCCTTAAACAAGTATGGTAGAGATAAAATTGTGTTGTAATTCCACCGACAAGTGAACGAGAGATCCCTTGGATTTGAGAACTGTTACAAATCCATTTGGGCACATCAATCCCATCATACAGATCAGTGTTTTAGGGCTCATCAAACCCTAATTTCAGTTGCTTCATGCCCTAAACAAGTCACCCCTTTGAATGCCTCCTTCCCAAATAGTTTCATGACTTGAAGACATCCAGAGATAGCCTCTAGAGGGAACAACGTAGGTAAGCCCTTGTAAGGGTGCATTGCATAGCAGTTGAGTCCATGCCAGGGTGCTCTGCAGAGCACTTAGGCTTCCTTCCACCTGTGCTAGGCGATATTGAGTGAAATTCACATAGGGTTTGGAGAATATTCTTATATTTTGGAGTCATCTAGAAGGTTCCCTCACTTATCAACTCCTCTAAGCTCGAAAATTGATGAGGAATGAGTTAAGGTGCATCCTATTATCTCATCCCTTCCTCCATGGAACTAATTCTAAGTATGGAAGGTCATTCAATGCCACCATTTATGACAAAACCTCCTTCATCTTCCTATAAATTGACCACTCATCTAAGTGATCATGAGCTAGATTATGTTGAATTGTAAGGAGATTATGATGTTATGGGATTAAGCTTTGAAGCAGGTATTGTAATGCTACAAGTTTGTCATACTTTTGATGTGATGTGGATGGGATCCAAGCTGGAGGAGTGGCTTTGAATCAAACACCAATGGTTGTAATTCCTTCTTGTATTCAATAAAGTGTTTGAACCTTTCTCCCATATGTTTGTATTGTTTCATAATGCTTATATGTGTGAATTGTATATGATTCATTTCACTTATATTCAATAGATCGTGTGCATTGATCGATTCTTTGTTTTTTGTTGTGTTTACAAGTACTTCTCAAGCATATTAAGTACGGGAAGAAGCGACAGGATTGATACAAGGGAGACGAGAGGAAATCGGAACTACAACTAGGTATTTTAATCCTCTCATCTTATATATTGCTTATAGGAAAAGACTAAAACACTTTAAATTGTTGTTCTAGATACAACTACTTATCTAAGGAATTAGTGTTTATCCGTAGATACTAAATTCTCCAAAACAAATTGGCGACTTCGTTGGGGACAGATCCTATTTCCTAGTAGCTTATCCACCTCCTAGGACATCCTTGCAGACCTTACTTCTGTTCATAAATTGTAATTCAGCTCTTTGCATTGGAAATTTGGTCAAAACTATGTCAAATTGCCTCTTGAAATGGCTCACTATCACCAACGCAGCTTGTGAGGGACACAGTGCATTGCAGAGCACCCCTGGCTTAAGGACAGTGCTTTGAAGCACACTGTCCCCCATTCAGGGCTGCGCTGATCCTCCTAGGGTCAGTTTCCCACCTTTGGAAAGTTCTTTTGCCAAATTTTCTCTGTTTGTTTGTTTGTTGATTGATCAATGAATGTTATGTCTCAAAGAACAAGTTTCCATCTCCTGATCTAGCCCAACTTTGATTTGATTGATTAACGTTTCTTTAATGTTTTCTTTGTCATTATCAATCTATAGTCAAAGTTAAAATATAGTTGATTCATCTTCATTCGAAAGAAAGTGTCGTATAGTCTTCTCTTCCTTCGAATTAGAATTGTCGTAAAAGTCTTCATTCTTATGAAGATTGATCGATTGTATGTGCATATTTCCTTTTGTTCATATTCACATTAAGGAAATCGAAAGTGTAGGGAAATTGCATTAGATTGTGCTCTTTGCTCTTTGATCGAAAGAAATCTGATTGTGCTATCCCTGTGTAGCTAGGATTTTCATCGTTAAATTGAATGGAAAGAATTCTTATCATAATAGTTGCATTCCTAGGAATTTCAGGATACATCACATGGTGAACTTGAAAGGCAAATTCCTAAGCAAGATCAACTTAAAATTAACATCAATTTACCTAATGGAACATTGTCATTAACGAGAACATTTAGTGGTTCTAAGCTAGAGATGTGTTTCAGCGTCGTAAAACAAAGCAACTGTCGTTAACTTGTTTGCAATACATCCCGAGTGTGATACCTCATTCCACGTACATGAGTATATCGTAACTCTTCCACATATCTTTGGGTATATAGGGCGGTGTTACAGTATGTAAAGTATATGGGAATGCTCTCACTATGCGGTTTTGCATTAGACAACGCTTATACCGATTGGGCCTCCATGTACCTTTGGATATATATGGGAGGACAACTCTAGGTTGATATCCATCCTTAGGTAACCGAGTTAGCCACCTTGTACACTGTGATACACCGAACACAACATTCGGGGAGATTGCCTGCCCGTACTTCTTGGTTCACCAAGAGGTATTCTCCAGTTCACAGTTGCTTGGTAAACCTTTTGCCTAGATTATCCACATTTTGTTTGTTATGTTACTTTGATTACTAAAATTAATTGACCGTGGATAACATCCTCCATGCTCACTCCTTAGTTGATCTTAGGTTGAAACATATGGCGACAAATCTGGAGTTAACCGATCAAGGACTTCCTTTTGATGGGAATCCTAGTTGTTTTCCTCCTTTTTGAAATATTTGTGCTCCATATATGGTTACATTGTCCCTTCTGGGATCTACCATTGACTTGCCAGTATGGCTGTTATCAACCCCCTTGGTTCAAAATGTCATGATTCTTCACAATCGAGTACCCCTCTAACTGGAAAAAATCAACCTTCAGTTGATCATAAAGTTGACCCTTTGCCTTCTTCCTCGGTTGTTTCTTCCTCCCTTATTCCTCTTCGCAGTATTGGTACTAGTAACGAGGTGGCTAAGAAGAAGAAGAAAAAGAAAATTCAGTAGAGGGGCAACCAAGCAACCATTTCTTTGAATGCAACATCTGATGAGAAATCGTCCCTCAAGCCTCAAAAAGTTTGATATCCATGCAAAATTTGTACAGGATACCATCTTATTTGAAATTGTCCTGATATTCCTCAAATCTTAGAAGAATGGTCTTCTCGTTCACATAATCTTGTGTCATCAACTTCTGGAGATCATTCTGGTGACACACCATCAACTAGTGGTAGCAAAGTTCATGGAAAGAAGGGTAAAGTTAAGTTTACTTGTAGGTTATGTGAAGGGAATCACCCCATTCACCTTTGTCCCTATCTAGATGAAGCCAAAAAAGTGTTGGATAACCGTGAGTCGGTCCTGCTTCACCGCAACAACTTCCATCTGGTTACGGGAGACTCTCCCTTAATCCTTCACTAGTTGATGAATTGACTAACTAAAATCAATCGTCGATCAAACCCACTCTCTCTGAAATTGAATCCTATGAGTCCATACTCGACCCAAATCAACAAGTCGAGGAAACAGTTGACCCGATTTCACCTTCAGTTAATCGTACATTTGCTGAAGAGAGTGAATATGATACCACTTAGGTTCTTTTCGTTTCTTCAGATTCCAATGAGCTTGGAGGCAACTCTCCTGATCCATCAAGACAGGAGGAAAATCCTCCCGTTCTCTTAACTCAAGGGGGCGATTCTCCCGTTCTTTCGGTACCCCCTCCAGGTAGTCTAGTCACTTCCTTTGATTGGAATCGACTAGCAGGATTTATTCTTCCTTCTTATGTGCCTTTCCAGATCATAGTACATTTGTAATATGATTGTATCTGGCACTATTATAGATGAAGGTGCATTTGTGAGTATCCTTTCCTCAACTGCTTGGTAAGCGCTCGGTTCACCGCCACTTGTGCATGTTACTCAGAATCTGTTGGCTTTTAACAGAGGAACCAGTCAACCATTAGGGATCCTTCCTCAACTACCTATTAATTTGGGAGGATAAATTGTTTATCTGAATGTGATAGTAGTCCCAAGCCCTTTATATTACAATTTACTTCTTGGGCACAACTATGTTTATGACATGGGAGCTATTGTTTCAACACTCTTTCGAGTGATTTGTTTCCCGCATGAAGGCATAATTTCCACCATTGACCAGCTTTCATTTCTCGGTCCAAATATGGCTTCCAGTCAACCATCTTCCCTAAATGGTCCTTTTGTACCTATGGTATCATCCCCGCCACGGGTTAATTATGTGGCAACCCATTCCATGCCTACATCAATGGATGATCAATTCCATGATGTTGTACATTATGTATTAGGGGCATTGGAACCATATCTCTCTTTCCAAAGCATTATTCTCCCATCAGATGAGAACCACTTGGAAGTCATGACCTCCTATCATGGATCATGGAAAACAAAGGTCATATGAGGATAGTTCTTTTACTGTGTCAACCTCATTAAAAAAATTGAAACAGGTCATATGAGGATAGTTCTTTTACTGAGTCAACCTCGTTAAAAAATGAAATAGGCCAATGAGGATAGCTCCTTGTCTTGTGTCAACCTCGTTAAAAAATGAAACCAAGGATATGAAGATAGTTCTTTTACTATGTCAACTTCATTAAAAAATGAAAGAGGTCCTTGAGGATAGTTCTTACTGTGTCAACCTCATTAAAAAATGAAACAGGCCCATGAGGATAGTTCTTTTATTATGTCAACCTCATTAAAAAAGTGAAACAGCTCCCACGCGAATAGTTCCTTGTCTTGTGTCAAGATCATTAAAAAATGAAACAAGTAGTATAAGCATAGTTCCTTGTCTTGTGTCAATCTCATTAAAAAAATGAAACAAGGTCCCCTGGAGCAAAGTTCCAAGTCAAGTTTTTAATTAGATCTCGTAAAATCCTAGTCGAGTCTTTCACTTGATCTCGTAAAAGAACCTTCATTCTATCCACCTGATATCCATAAGTAGTCTAAATAGGTGAATGTAATGAAGCTTGGGGGCATGCACTTAGTGGTAAAGTTAAGTTTCCCTGTAGGTTATGTGAAGGGAATCAACCCGTTCACCTTTGTCCCTATATGGACAAAGCCAAAAAGGTGTAGGATAACCGCCTTGCTTCACCGCAACGACTTCCATCTGGTTATAGGAGACCCTCCCTTTCATCATGATGGGGGCATGTAAACCAATCTCAAGCATAGTTATTCATTTCAAGCTTGTGTAAAAATGAAACTGAATCCAAGCATAGTTTTTCATTTCAAGCTTGTCTAAAAGTGAAATTGAATCCAAGCATAGTTTTTTGTTTCAAGCTTGTGTAAACATGAAACTGGATCCAAGCATAGTTCCCTATGGTTCAAGCTTGTCTAAAAATGAACCCATTTCTATTTTAACCCTCGTGATTGCCATTTTATCAGCCTCTTCTGCATATGAGGCTTGGTTTTTCTCCCTATCTGCTTGGCCGATCATATGCTTTCACTTGGTTATTTTACCTTTTTTGAGGAACAGTTGCAATGAGTGGTCTTATTACCTAGCCTCTTCACATAAATCATCATGATTTGAAGTTCCAACATCGCCGGAACTAGTTTCTACCTTAGACACCACTTGTTCCTCAAAGTGGAGTCCTCTTTAAGCTCTTTTTAGACTCTCCAAACATGAAAATATTGTCGAGCGCTTGTCCTTTCCAGCTCGTTAACGAATTGGAAACGACATCTCTCTTATATTATTTTACGCTTTTTTGGGCTTGAGAGACTAATTTACGAAAAATAACTTGTGGAGTTTTCTTTTTGTCCCTTTTCAAACTCTCTAAACATGAAAAGGACCAAGTTATCTTTGTCTTTAAACTCGTTAAAATATCAAATAGCGACAAACTTGTCCATTTAGAAAAGACCGAGTTTCACCTTCGCTAGACTCATTAAAACATTAAATAAAGATGAATTTGCTCGAAGGGTGAAATTATACAAGCATATGTTATCATCTTCAAGCTTGATAAAAATAAAGAGGTATTGGTCAACAATGACTGGAGCAAATGGGAAAAAGGGGAAAACCACTTTATGGTAGCAGGTCGCTCTTGAACATGACACTTTCACTCTGTCACCGTGACTATTTGGGTTGGGTTATTAGCTTGATGGTTATCACACCGTTGGTCTATCATACCATCCATCACTTTGTTTTGGGTCAATGCTACCAATTCATTTTAGTGTCGCCGACATGTTCAAGAGAAGTCATTCAATCAAAATTCATCCTTCGCAATACCATAAACCTTCATTTTCATGACCGCCATTACGGAACTTTGTATCATCAGTCAAATTCCCTCTCCAAAATCACTACACTCATTTCGTGTCATTAATTTGGGCTACATCAGGCCCTCTTGCGACGAGTCGCTTCTTGTCGACATCAGCACATTATCCAAGAAGTTGACTTAGAAACACCCTTTTAGTACCTTGAGGCTTGCATACATCAATGGAAGGTTCCTCGCTTCTGGCGATAGGTTGACATCAATGACCTTCGATCGAAAGACTTTTTATGGTGTTCGATATCAAATCATCCATTCACACCATGCAGAATGTATTGTAGTACCTTGAGGATCATTATCATTATCGATGATTTCTCTTGCGTCTGTTAACTGCTTACATCATTCGCTGGTAATTAAACGGTGTCTTCCCATGTTCGACTTCAAATCATATATTCACATGGTTAGACTCGTACTTAAGTGAATGATTGAATGAGATAGAATACCCCAGATCTAGTTTCATCCATTCGGGTTTTGATTTTAGGAGTACTAAATCATATGTACAATGGCTTTACATTGATGGTCATTCCAATCATGGGTCTATATCTGTAGATGATATTTTATGTACATGTAAATAAATTTTATAAGCTGAGCATGGGTATGACTTCCCTCAGCGGTTCATGCAAAAATCAAAATATCATGATATATGTATTGTAATTGATGCAGGTCACCTTCCACTTCAATACCTCCTCATCACATCGTAAAGCATTTCATTCGACATTGGCATTTTTCAGACTTCATGCTTTAGGGGGGCAACTGTTTCAAATCCATTTGGGAACATCAATCCCATCATCCAGATCAATGTTTTAGGGCTCATCAAACCCTAATTTTAGTTGCTTCATGCCCTAAACAAGTTTCCCCTTTGAATGCCTCCTTCCCAGACAGTTTCATGACTTGAAGACATCCATAGATAGCCTCTAGAGGGACCAGCGCATGTAAGCCCTTGTAAGGGTGCGCTGCAGAGCAGTTGAGTCCATGCTAGGGTGCTCTCCAGAGCACTTAGGCTTCCTTCCACCTGCGCTGGGCGAGATTGAGTGAAATTCACATAGGGCTTGGGGAATATTCTTATCTTTTGGAGTCATCTAGAAGGTTCCCTCACTTATCAACTCCTATGAGCTCAAAAATGGATGAGGAATGAGTTAAGGTGCATCCTATCGTCTCATCCCTTCCTCCATGGAACTAATTCTAAGTATGGAAGGCCATTCAATACCACCATTTATGACAAAATCTCCTTCATCTTCCGATAAATTGATCACTCATCTAAGTGATCCTTCAATTTACATGCTTATCAATAGACAAAGATTATCCTTCTCAAATCCTATTGGCACCTGACTTTTCTGGAATCTGAACATCTAAAACATCAGATGACTGAGATAATTATCTGTGCAAAGGGAATTTCATTTTAGGATAGTTAAGCAGACTAAAGTTCCACCTTCTATGTTCTAGACCTGGCAGCTCCTGTATCTCACGGAAATAAAAAGGATTATGGATTTAAGCTTTGCAAGCTGTCCCAACCCTTCTATTGTCTCGATCTTTCCACATTCTTTAACAGACAACGATTCCAATGATACTAAGGCTTGAGCACCTGAGATCTCCTCTATGTTTTCACACCCACTAAAGCGGAGAGTTTTAAGTTTTGGCAGACCACAGAGCCTTCCAATTTTCCTCAATTCCTTACAATTATATAACAAAAGATATTGAAGGTTAGGGCATACACCTTGAAGGTTTTGACAAATACCTCCATGAAACACGCATTTTTCCAATGTATTCAACTATGTTTCTGTTTCTCCTTCAACCCTTCTAAACGGATCTTGCTTAGTGGACACCCAATTACCTCTAAAATTACGAGAATGTTCATCTTTTGAGGTAAGTATTCTATCCCACGTTTGATTATGTTCAAGTGTTTCAACCGAGTCAACAGTCCAAAGGAATCGGGCAAGCATTTCAACCCTGGGCAATCCTCTATCTTCAAATCTACCAACTGAGTTAACAATCCAAAGGAATTGGGTAAGCATTTCAACCCTGGGCAATTCTGTATGCTCAAATATTCCAACCGAGTCAACAATTCAAAGCATTCAGGCAAGCATTTCAATTCCAGGCAATCTGAAAGCCGTAAAGTCTTCAAGCTCCTGAGTTAAACAAGCAAAGGTGGCAGCATTTCTAACAAGCGATCCCCTCCTAATTCCATATATTCCATCTTAGAGAGTTCTCCAATACCATTTGCTGACAATCCTCTTAACATCATTCCAGACACATCCAATTGTACCAAGAACCGTTGATGTGTCACTTGGGGAGGCAATTCTTTCACATTGGTACAATCTTTAAGATCTAAATTTTTCAGGGTACTAATATTTCCAAATGCTTCATTGAAGATGGTCAAATTTGAGAAACCTCTCAGAAATAGGGATTGCAGTCCAGCAAGGTTCCCAAAAGAACTTGGAAGCATCTGCAAATTGGAAGCATTTGTCAAATCTATTTCCTAGAGGTTTGCTAGATTTTCTAGTGAATCAGGAAGCGAGATCATTTCTATACAGTTTCTTAACACTAAGTGTTCCAAGGAATGTACATCACATAGTTCTTCCTGCAAAGTTTTCAATGATGCATGCCTCATGTCAATCTCTACCAAGTTCTTTAGTTGCATTATGGACTTGGGAAAGCAACAAAGGGGAGCGTGGATGTGTAGCTTCCGTAACTGGCTCTGCACCTGCAGTGTTTGTGTTTCAACTGTCACAAAAACACCTATGATGATTTTCACTTAGAAAATGAAGTTGAAACCTGAAGGAAAACAAAATAAACATACCTGAGATTCACGTTCCCACAATAATCTTAATTTATTTCCTTCCATTTCCAAAAATTTTAAATTCTCCATGGGTATCCAGGAAGGTCAGGAAGAGTGTGTACACTTATACCAGTGGATCCACTTGAGTTGTGGTACTCAGGCCCTTCTTAGTATCCATTCCAAATAATCACCTTCAGCCGAGAAAAGTTGCAAATTCAAAATGCCACAAAAACAGAAATTATCTAAAAGACACCTCAGCTAGTTCCTAAACAACTCAGGACACCATCTTCTGTACCATGACAACTCACTCATCAGCAAGTGAGTATTGTCTTTATTGAAATTGAGGGGACCATCCATCATAATTCCGCGAACTTCGATGTTTCCCTGTTCATTCATGAAAATTATACAAAGGTTTTTATTTCTTTCTCAGCAAACAAATTAGAAACTTAGGTATTAATCATCAAAAGTTTGAATAATTGCAACACTCACATGAGGATCACTCCAACAAATCATCGATGTTGTTGGGAGTCTCATGCCAAAAATGTCAAGTAGTCGCTTCCTCCACAATATGTCTTCTCATATCTCTGATTTGATCATGCATTTTTACCTTATTTTCACCATCAAGTTCCAAGAGACACTTATTCTTTATCTTTAGAAGCTGCCCAACTGAACCACATATTTTTATTACAGTATCTATGTCTTTTCTAGTGAAGAAGCCAACAATATATAAGAATATTTCTTGATCCTTTGAACTGAGAGAATCATAACTGATTTTAAGTCGCTCATATATCTCAGTAGTAGGTAATATGTGGTTTAGTCGATTTAATGTGTCTTGCCAGTAACATTTGTCATCTTCACCAAAGAGAAGTGCATCGAACACCTTCAATGATAGTGGTAATCCATCGCAAGCTATCAAAAAACCATCTACCAAATCTGCAACTTCTGGTAGAGGATTTGGCTGATTGAAGGCATGAGGGTAGAAGAGCTTTTTGGAGTGTAGTAAATCCAGCCCCTTTAGCTCGTAGACTAATGTCTCCGTGATTTTTTCTATTTTGAAAATTTTCTTGTCATGAGAGGTGATCAAAATCAAGCTATTGGAGCTAAGAATATCTTTAATTAGGAAAAATAGTTGCAGCTATCAAGCATCATCTACATCATCTAGAATTATAAGAAAGTTATAAGAGGGGGATAGATGCTTTAAAAGCTTCTCTATACCTTCATCAATGTTGTATATTGGCATATCCAATCTAGTCAAGTTCTTCAATAGTTTCCTCTGTAAAGAATATAGAGAGCCATTGGCTGTGTTTTCTCTGACATCGTATAAAAAGCACGATCGACTATAATGCCATCTCCTCTAGCTGAAGTATTGTTTGGCCAATGTTGTCTTTCCCATACCGCCTTGACCCACAATCCCCACAAATGTTTCCCTTCTGCTACTGCAGAACTTTGGTTTCAAATTCCTTTAACTTTTCCTCCAAACCTGTTGGATGTTCGACCACAAATTTCAATGGTGTTTTGTCAACATTATTCAACACGTGCAACATGACCGCTTCCAACAGTTCTCCCTCGTCCTTGAATATCAAAGAATAAAGCCACTGGTAAAAGGAACTAATACAAAATGTCACATGCCTACCAATCCAACAAATTAAAACCTAGATCGGAGAAGAACGGAAGAGGGTGGGAGGTCAGTTTGAGATTCTTACCCATTAAACTGCTTTAACTCAAAACCACTAATGTTTGCAACAGTGGAGAGAGCTTCTCTCCACTTCTGAATAGTCTATGAGTCATATCGTTTTTTCTCTTCGTGCTTGCGCAAGGCTTCAACATACCTTCCATCTTTCCCCATCCTGCAAAGCTCCGAAGGCTCCACGCTGTAAAACGTTAGAAAAAATTTACGAGGGCAAAGGAGCTCAGAAATTGTGGCAAAGTCAACTGGCTCAAAAATAGGTTGCAGCCAGGTATCGCAATCACACAGGGACTTAATTAAAACAAAAAGAAAAACAGAGTAAAACAAAAGAGGGTTGTAGTAAATTTACTTGTGTAAAATTAATACCATAACGCAACTAGCCACACTTTATATTATATGTCAAAACATAAGGAAATACATTCACGTGATAAATGGAGGCTGCAGCTCCAAGTGAAAAACACAATAAACTTATTGCGATTTACGCGTCACTGGGATTGCAGAGTAAAATTCTGTAAAACTTCATAAAACTAGTTTTCACGCGCCCACCAATATTTCATCCACGATTTTCTCCTCACTACCTCATAAAATCTCCTTCTCTAACTTTCCCAACATGCCCAACATTACAAATGATATTTTCATCCATATTTATCTCAACATACAAATTTGACATTAATACATGACAGAGAAAATAATTAATATGCAGCGTGGGTGATTTTACACAGTAATTGGTTTTCTGAACTTGCAGGAGTTGTGGAGTGTGGGAAACAATTGAGTAGTGAATTCTTGCCCATACTTATTTACTAAACTTCATTAAATGCCTTAACTCCTCTGTTGTGTTGCAGAATGTTCAGGGTTGTACTTCTGCTCTGACTTCATTCCTTTCGCCTACAAACAAAATCGCAACCATGCAGTAGGTGACCGGGCAAGCATGGTGTTTGTCAATTTGTTTAAGGCAGTGGTTGGGATTAATATTTCCAACACTCCCCCTTAGTCACAGTTGCCACCATTGACAATTCCCAAACAATCTCTGAAATAAAAAAAACTTTCACGTGCTAGTGGCTTTGTGAAAATATCAGCATATTGTTCCTCTGACCTGCAGTGTTGCAACACAATTTCATCATTGTTAATCAACTCTTTGATAAAATGATATTTAGCATCAATATGCTTGGTCCTCCTGTGAAACACAGAATTCTTTGGCAATGCAATTGTTGATGTGTTGTTGCAGAAAATAGTTGGCGTTCCCTTTTGGTCATGGCGAAGATCCCTCAACACCCTTCTCATCCAAACTGTCTGACACACTGTTGTTATTTCGGTGACATATTCAGCTTCTACTGTTGACAGTGACACTATTGGCTGCTTATTGGAGGCCCATGAAATGGCTCCAGAACCCAAATGAAAAATATATCCTGAAGTGTTCTTTTTGTCATCTTCACTTCCTGCCCAATCACTGTCAGTGTAACCAACCGGCCTGAAATCATCTATTGTGATGTACTAAACGCCATACTATTTTGTCCCATTGACATACCTTAGAATCATTTTTGCTATTTTCCAATGTGTTTGGGTGTCTCCATGAACCTCGACACCAAACTGACTGCATACATTATATTCGCCTAGTAGCGGTTAAATACATCAAGCTACCTATCATACTTTTGTATAATGTCGGATTGACATTACTACTGCAATATTATTTTCTCAAATTCAACCCCATGAGAGTTGGATTTGGTGCGGGCTTGCTATTCTACATATTAAACCTCTCCAAAATGTCTGCTACATACTTTGCTTGAGAAATAAAAATGCCATTTTTTGTTTGCTTCATATCACTCTCTTTGATGTAGAGAGTAGGCTCACTGTCACATTTGTCGAAACCATTGTCCAACAAGTAGGCATCTATCCTGTTGTACCATGCACGTCGTGCTTTCTTCCGCCCATAAAGAGCTTTCCTCAACCGATACACTTTATCTTCTTGGCCTTCTAGCTCATAACCAGGCGGTTGTGTGACATACACTTCCTCTTTCAGCACTCCATTCAAGAACATTGATTTTACGTCCATTTGATACACTTTCCATTTATGTTGCACGGTAATCACCACAACTATACGCACTGTCTCCATCCTCATGACTGGCGCAAACATCTCTTAATAATCTCTTCCATGCTGCTGCTTGTATCCTTTGAGAACTAGCCTTGCCTTGTGCCTTTAAATCTTTCCCTCCATGTTGCTTTTGGTCTTGTAGACCCACTTCACTCCAATGACTTATTTTCCTTGTGGAAGGTTCACTAACTCCATGTGTCATTATTTTCTATTGCTCTTATTTCTTCTTCCATTGCTGCAACCCATTTTTCTTCTTTGACTGCATCTTCAAAGTGGACTGGGTCATCTACATGACAAAACAAAGAAAATAATGAATTCATACCAGCGCTACTATCAACCTCATCTTTCTCATAAATTTCATTTAAATTTTTGAATTTTGGTCTTCTTGTGCTTGCTGAAGATGGGTTTGACATGTCACTCGGTGTTGCACTTTGTGGGGTGCTTGGAGAAGCACTTGCTTTACTGCGTGACGTTGTCCTATTATTTATTGATGAAGTTCCTTCCTGCCTACTTTTTTGCGCTTGAATAGGAGTAGAGGAAGTCATTGTTGAGGAATTACTTGTTGCTGGCAATTCCTCTTTGTCGTCATGTGGTATCCATGCTTTCACATTGATTGTCTTCTCTACAATTTCATCCCATGCTTCCTCTTCTATGAACTACACATATCTGTTGATTATGGCCTTCTTGGTTAATGGATTGTAGAGTTTGTATGCCTTGGATTCATCATTGTATCCAACAAATATAAATTTTTCCCCCTTATTGTCCAATTTCTTCCTCAACTCGTCCGGGACATGTGCATATGCCAAACATCCAAAGACTCTCATGTGAGTGACACTATGCTTTCTTCCACCCTATGCCTCTTCAGGAACTACGTTCTAGACGCTTTTGGTTGGACATCTATTCAAGATATATGTTGCACATGTGACAGCTTCAGCGCAATAATCATTTGGCAAATTTTTTGCCTTCAACATACTCCCTGCCATTTCCATAATGGTCCTATTCTTCCTTTCCGCCACACCATTTCTCTGAGGTGTGTATCTTGTTGTAAATTGCTTGTGAATTCCATGCTCCCTACAAAATCAAAGGAAATCATTTGAGATGTATTCACCACCTCTGTCAGTCCTGAGGACTTTGGTGTAGTGTCCACTTTTCTTCTCAACATGAGCCTTGTATTGGCAAAAGCGCTCAAACACTTCACTTTTCTATTTTAGGAGATATACCCATGTCTTCCTTTTGTAGTCATCTATGAAGGTCAATAAATAGTGGCTGCCACCAATTGATGGTGTCTGCATTGGTCCACATAAATCTGAATGGACAATCTCCTAAGGTGCCTTTGCCCTTACTGAATTTCCTGTTGGAAATGTCTCTCTATGTTGCTTGCCCAAGATGCACCCTTCACATAGCCTGTTCAATTTTTTTATGAGTGGCAAACCCTTCATCATGCCTTTCCTATGCAGCAAATTCAAACCTCCAAAGTTGAGATGTCCAAATCTCAAATGCCATAACCAATTTTCATCTTTGAGCTCTGCTTGATAGTTCACTTGTGTGACTGCTGCATATTTTCTTCCATCCTCTTGTGAGTTCATTGATAGTTGTGCTTGTGCACCTTCTTCCTTCAAATCTGATCTTATCTTTAGAGGAAACATTCTATTGTTTGTCATCTAAACCTTTGCAATCAACTATCTGCTTGGAGGCCTATCCAAAATTGTGCACACGTCATTTTTGAAGAAGACATTGTAGCCCTTTTGTATGAGTTATCCGATGCTTATGAGATTATGCTTCAGACCAGGGACAAGGTAAACATCTGAGATGTACTTCTTCTCCCCCTTCTTTGTTAGGATATTAACTCTTCCTTTCCCCATGAAAGAGACTTTGCTATCAGTCCCTAATGTCACTTCAAATTTCACACTTTCATCTAGATTGGAAAACTTTTCTATGTTCCTTGACATGTGGTTGTTACACCCTAAATATAGATACCATATATCACTTTGTTTTTCTTGTGCTACATTACAAGCTAAAAACATGCTTTCATGGTTCTGATTTTCTTTTGTGAAATTTGCACTTGGTTTGTTACTGATGTCATATTTCTTCTTTCTACATTCATTTGCATAATGACCATACTTCTTACAGTAATGACATTGGACTTGAGATTTATCATACCTCTAGCCTTGTGCTTGATTTTTTCTTGGGCCTTGACTTGGATTTTGATTGCAGCCTCTTCCACTTGAGCTTGAAGGGCTACTTCTTCCACCTCTGTGTGGGCTTCTTCCTCTTCCTCTAACATATGATCTTCCTCTGCCTCAACCTTGACCAAAGGAAACTTGTGTCTTGAAGGCCTGCTCCAATGAGGATCTTGTTGCTCTATTCAGTCTATGTTCATGAGAAATCAGTGATTCATGAAGCTCATCCACTGAGAACTGTGAGAGATTATTTGTCTCTTCTATAGCCACAACAATGGCATTAAACCTTGCTAGCAAACTTCTCAAAACTAACTATTCTCCTTTCTTAAGTGTCTCACCATGAGACCTAGTTTGAGTAACCAACCCAATTACATGTGTAAAAAATGAGTCTACATTCTTAGACTCTTTCATACAAAGTGTTTCAATATCTCTTCTTAACATTTGCAGTTTTGTTGTCTTGACTTTTGCCATGCCTTGGTAAATTAGCTAGAGGGTGTCCCATGCTTTCTTGGACTTGGGAAAATACTTTCATGGACTGCTTGGAAAATATAGAACGGGGCTTTTGAATCATTCTTCCTGTTGTCCCTTAACAAATCTCTTTTTGCTTGAGATAAGGCATTGTATGTCCTTGCAGCTGCTGGTTCTTGAAAGCCATTCTCCACCAAATCCCAAATGTCTTGAGAAGAAAACAAGGCCTTCATTGTAATAGCCCAATAATCATAATTTTTTCCATTAAACTGAGGTATCTGAAGATTAATCAAACTTGTGCTTGATGTTGCCATTTCTGAGTGAAAAAAAAAAATCTACCTGTTGGTAAATTCGTTCCAAAGGAAAAAAAAACAATCTGCCCTCAAAACAATTGTATTTTTTTTGTTTCACTAACAATATTTAACATGCTCCGAGTGTTAAAAAAACACAACAAACTTAATGCGATTTACGCATCACTGGGGTTGCAAAGTAAACCTTTGTAAAACTCCCTAAAACTAGTTTTCACGTGGCCACCAATATTTCCTCCACGATTTTCTCCTCACAGACTCTCTCTCTCTACTTGCCCAACATGCCCAACATTACAAATGAAATTTTCATCCATATTTATCTTAACATACAAATTTGACATTAACACATGACAGAGAAAATAATTAATGCGCAGCATGGGAGATTTTGGTTTTCTAAACTAGCATGGGTGGTTTTACATAGTAATTGCTTTTTTGAACTTGTAGGTGTTGTGGAGTGTGGGCAACAGTTGCGGAGTGAATGCTTGCCCATACTTATTTACTAAAATTCATTAAATGCCTTAAATCCTCTGTTGTGTTGCAGAATGGTCAGGGCTGTACTTATGCTCTCACTTCAGTCCTTTTGCCTGCAAACAATTCCAGAATGGTCAGGGTTGTACTTATGCTCTAACTTTAGTCCTTTCTCCTGCAAACAAAATCGCAATCATGCAGTAGTTGACTAGGAAAGCATGGTATTTATCAATTTGTTTAAAGCAGTGGTTGGGATTAATATTTCCAACATAAAACACAAGAAGAATAGTGGCCCCGACCTTATCATGTCGATGAGCTCATCCAAACACCACTGAGAGTTCACATAAGTGGGGATCATGCAGTGGTCTGGGCAAGCATGGTATTTGTCAGTTTGTTTAAAGTTGTTGATTCGCTCAACCGGACACCACTGGGAGTTAGCATAAGTGGGGGAAAAATAGCTATGTGAATAGCGACACTTTGAATTGCGGCTTCTATTTGAGAGGGAAAGGTGCACCCCTCTTCCATTTCTGGTTTGTCCAAAAACACTAGCAATCCAATTGATGTAAGACGTTTGTAGAGATGACTGGCGAATGTCTTTTTAACATCGAAACCTCTATGATTGATGAATACGTCATAAGAGATCGATGGAGAAAAAGAAGAAAGAGCACTGTCATTGTGTTAAGGAGTTGTTTGTGCCATTTGAAAGACAATTGGGATAAATGTATAGACAAACTAATGAATGGATAAAATGGCAGACATAAAATAGTAAGTAGATGACTGAAGCAGGTAGATAGATCACGGAGCTTACCAAGCTTCAAATTGGCGAGAAGTATCAGCGAACTTAGTTAGATGATTGAAGTGGAAGAAGGTGCATTAAAATGCCGAGACGCCTTGTAAATTTTGTGGAAATTACGCTTCGTCTCAGACAGGCCTGGAATTTGACGTCCCATAGTACGTATTTCATATTTTAAGACGTATTTGACAGTTGCCGTAAATTTTTACCCGTCAAGTTTGACGTGCTTCATAAATCAGAAACCATCATTTTGACATTTAATTTAGGATTTTTCCTGCCAAAATTTATAGTACCCATCGTTAAGTTAAAAACACCAAAGTCAAACTAAGCCCAGGGTCATAACACAAATTCATACAATACCTTTGGCTCACATGGCAATGCAGCCTGGCACACTTTCATAGATTTGAATCGTATAAAAAATTATCTGACTATATTTCTTTTGCAAATTTGAACTTTATGAAGGGAGATCTCCCCCTAGGCAACTAAGAACAACTACATTGTAATCTAGGTGTTACATTCAAGGAACCGACCAACCAGTCTATGTCAAGAATGTGAATTCAACCATCAAACTATAAGCTAGTACATGATTGAAAAATACTAAAAATACACATGCATTTTTTGGTGTGTATAACACTAAGAAGGGGCGGTGTTCTTGTTTTTGTTCTTTAGGCTTTCCTCAATCGTTCCATAGTCTCCCTCTTGTTTGATTCTGCCATCTTCCAACATCGACGAAGAAGTGTGATCGAAAAATAAAAGCAGTTAAGGAACAACTGGTGACGTGAAGGGCAGTTGCAGTGTTTAATTCGACAACATCTTTGCCGAGGATTATCAAAAGTCACACCAAATCGGAAATAATGGTAGGGCTCAATGCTGTGAAAAAGTTGGGCTCAAGAAGGGCCCTGGACGCTCGAAGAAAATCAGAAGCTTGTTACTTACATACTGTAGCAAAACCATGGACGCTGGAGGGCTCTTCAACAAAAAGTTGGGTGTTGAGATCAGAAAGAGCTGGAGATTGCATTGGGCTAACTATCTAAGACCAAATATCAAGGGGAAAAATTCAGCGTGCAGGAAGAGAAGACTATTATTCAACTTCATGCTCTACTGGGAAATAGGTGGTCTGCCATTGCTACTCACCTTCCCAAGCAAACAGACAACAAAATAAAAATGAAAAGGGGTAAGCAAAAGGTGGACCTCAAACTCATTCAAAACTGTAGTCACTGCCATGCTATTTTTTTTAAAAGCAAGGGTAGTTATTGATTTGAAGCTCTTGATCTATATTATGTGTGGTGTTGTTTTTTGAATTCATTACATATTAATTTTTGGAATCGAAATTTCGAACTATCTTGTGTGGTTCATGAACTAGGAAAAATAGTTCGAAACCTTGATTCCAAAAATTTGTGTGCGATAAATATGAAAAACAACACCACAACAAAACATAAGCCGCTAACAATAAATTTTGGAGTTTTATACTGAACTTGCCCTCATCATTTACTTCACAATCCACAAGATTTCCTAGTTTTCAAGTCCCAAGTAAGTTGCCTTCTTCAACCAGTTTCAATCTCATTAGGTTCTTGTTTTTCTATTTCTTCCTTAGTATTTGTTTGATGTGAAATAAATGTTGTGAAATTATACAAGCTTGTCAAAATGAATTTCTCTGAGTTCTTTTACAGGAATAATATATCATGTCATGTTAAAAAAATGTATTAAATATTAGAAAAATAACTTGTGATTTATTCCATAATGAAGTGCTCAATTACCATTTTGAAAAGCCCATGCTTATTTTGACTATTTTTGTTTTTTTGAGTGCCCTGGCTTATGTTGACTAAAAATCGCTTGTGATTTATTCCATAAAGCACTCAATTACCATTTTGAAAAGCCCAGGTTTATTTTGACTATTTTTGTTTTTTTATTGCCCTAACTTATTTTGACTAATTTTGTATTTTGAGTTTTTTACTAAATGCTTTGAAATCAACTTCATTTTTACCGTAGTGAATTTCTCTTTAAAAAAAAATAATTATATAATTATTAAGCTAAACTTCTCTTACAATACAAATAATTATTGAAGATGTTACAAACTCATATTTATTTAATATACCTATTCAGATTGTCAACCACTTCTAATATAGTTGTATTTGGAGGATTCAAATCATACAAAGTACATGAATAGAATTAGTGATGATATTGTGTACGACAATGTTTAATAGGAAGGATTTCTTTGTGTAATTGGTTGAGCTGTATATTTCATCTATGATGTGGACAATAATGTGAATCTAATTCTTTAAGATGAGGAAATCACACGCTCATGTTTAAGATATTATGAACATGATTAGTTAACAATGTTCAAATGCAAACAATGAGTTGATTACCTTGTAGATAGATCGCAGAGTTTACCTCGTAGATAGATTGGAGAGTTTGCTTAGTGTTGACATTTTTCACCGTCATGGTTTTAGGAATAATGTGTTCCAAATATGTGTAATGGATATCAAATTAGTTGAAAGGATATACAAATATTTTAAAAAATATTTAGCTATCATTACTGGATTTATTATTCAAGTAGTTCACAGTTTGTTGAAAGTGCACTTATAGGGATTAAAGTTATCTCGGTATAAATAAAGAATTCAGTAAATAAAATATGAAGTGAGTAAATAAAGATGTGTGTGCCCATCTGTAAATAAAATATTTGGTGAAAATAAGTTATTAAGAAATAGTTAAACATGTAATTATATGTTTAATAAATTTTACATATGTAGTAGATTATTGGATTAAAATAAGTTATAAAAAGGGATAGTAGCTAAATTCTTGATATTTCAAAAAAAAAGAAACTTTATCTCATTTACTTGTAGTTGAGAATCATCATCATCTTAACTATATGGCTTTCTTTAGTTTTTTTCACATGTCAAAATTTATGTACATAATCAAAATTATTAACTCCCAAACACTAAGAAGCTTTATAAAATCTTAAAAATATGGTTGTATACTAGGTGGAAACACATATACTAACTTAGCAAGAAACAATGCACTCTAAGAGGGAGATTAAAGGAAGTGGAGACATGGTGAAACACATATGCTGAGAAGAAACAAGGCACTCTCATAAGGAGATTAAAGGAAGTTGAGATGAAGGAATAGTTGTAAGAGAATTTCTAGATAAGGGGAAGTCGAAACTCACATATTTAAGTAGAATATAAAATGAAAGGCATGAAAAATGCCAAAACGTCATCAAATTCTCATTTGACGGGCAGAGGGGATTTGAAATTGCCTGCAACTCTCACTTTTGTACATACATTCATAAATAAAGAGAATTGGGACATAATAATCAGTCTTTCTACTAGAGAAGCCTTGTATAGTAATCAACATAGTTACAAAAACTATAATTTTTTTCAAATTGAAATCTTAATCACTATAGTTATGATTAAAGTAAACATTACTAATGGAATAGATATTTTATAAACAAACTTTTGCTAAATGTCAATTTTCATTGTAAAGAGAACTGGAGTGAAGTAATCATTCTTTATGATTTAGAAGCCTTGAACAATAAAAAACATAGTTATAGTAACAACAATTGTATTTAGATTCAAATGTTAATCACTATAGCTATTATTAAAATAAATATTGCGAATGGAATAGATATCTTTGGACCAAAACTCCTACTAACTATTCATTTCCATTGTTATCAATTTTAGAGCATTACAAAGAATATAAAAGCTCAAAAGAATAGTTTCATTAACTTTTTTTCAATCAATGATCTTGAAGAGTGGTACAAATTCTAGAGTTATACAAGTTCATGTGAAAAATATTATCTAATAATTCTTGGTATTACTAGTAAACAGTTTTAATATTAGGAAAGTGTAAACATAACTCCATTTTAATTATCCTAAATTGCAAAAAAATAGATAGTAAATAAAAGCTTAAACAAAATGCTACAAAACACATGTTTAATTATTTTTTTCTACATAACGTACCAGAATTAAGACCTATACAACATCACATGAAAATACTTCTTTACATAAGTAAACAAACTAAGAAATAGAAGAGACAATAACCAAAATTCAAACAAGGTTTGACTACAGAATCATGGTCCATTAAATGATCATTATTGTGTAAATAATTAATTAAAATGAAAATACTTAAATCATAGAAGTAAATTCATTCTTTCCAATGGGGACTGGGATTGGGCTCTTGTCGACCGTAATCTCTAAACATCATTTGCAACAGAAAATAATAAATTGCATTCCTAATTTGACTATACCATGATAATGTACCCAAAAAATTTCAGTAGAGAAATATTCTGAACATAAAAACAAACTTTCCAAGGTATTAAAATACTTACAATATTCAAAAGCATAGCTCGACATTATTTAGTTGTCAGCTATCTCTCGGAATCATGATTTCTGCAACATATTTATTAACTTTTGCTTTAATGAATTCTTTCATCAAGGTGATAGTAATGTCATGTTTAACATTTCCATTGAATGTCTCCTCTTCAATTTCTATGGCTTCTTCTTACAATTGCAAAGCCAAGGTAGAGTACTCTTTGCTAACACTAACAAAAGTAATCACCAATTTGTTAATTTCCATTGCAATAAAATCAACTATATCATCGAACTTTATTGCTTTTGATTGTTTGAGCATCTCCAATTTATCCATCAACCTATCTTTTACAATTAATCAAGACTCATATGTAATTCATAGACCATTTATATCCTAAACAATTGTTACCACCTTGAGCTATGCATTAGCTTTTCCTTTTTCCATGCCTCCATACACTCAGAAATAATGTCCTCTAATGTTATGATTTTCTTATACCATGCAACTTTGATCTCCTTCATCAGATCAACATCTGGTAGCCCTTATTTCTGTTTTTCTAGATCATACAATAAATCATGCTTTCGACTAAAAGAATGTCATTGTTTATGAATTCCCTATCTCCCTCGAGATTACTTTGATCAACTTGGATAAATACTTAGTTATCTTCTTTAAATTTTGTATATTTGAATTTTCTTTCCATTAAGATTCAATAAATTGCAATATTTTGGATATATTACTAATAATATACAATTTCACTACATTAAGAATATTGTTAGGTTTATCAAATCTACAAGATGCTTCGGAACTAGAAATTGCCAATGTCGGTTCGCATATTTTTAGTGAAGTCTTCAACAAAGGACCTAGGCTTAGAGCATCTTCTAGCACTTTTACTTTTTCCTTCAACCTAAAATTTCCACCTTCTCCTTGGCTAATTGACTCTACAAACACACTACCACTAGCTTGATGCAATTTCATGAGCTCTGATGTTGCAAACCTAAGAATAACAACATTCATTTCTACTCGATCAACAACCTTTTGTTGTAAACTTGTACCCTTTCAAACTTCAATATTTTATTTCTGTGTCATAATTTTCTTCTTGCAATGTGACAGGACATTTATTGAAGGCATTACCTCTTAAACAAGTTTCTCCATCATTTTCTAATTTTCTTGCAAACAAGTAATAACCCAATAAGGTAGTATAGCGTTGTCAACTTCCATGTTTATGGCCTATTTAGTTCTCCCTATTTTAGGAAGACTCTTGGATCTTACAATAGTTTTTTTCCCTTTTTGGCTGGTAGATGGAGTCAGGGGTAGCACTGCATGTGCAAGAATCACATTGTCCCATAGGATTTGTTCCTCTTTGGTTGTATCTGTATCACATTGTCCCATAGGATTTGTTCCTCACTTTACTCTCTAGTTCTTGGAAACAAATTCTCGTATGATTGTAGTTACTGCAACACCATCCAAAATCTTTTATTACACTCAATTTTGGAGCCTTCTTGGTCTTCTATATCGCTTTAACAAAAGCTAGAGCTCATTTCGTGAGCTTTCTTGCAGTGCTTTGGCTCCTTTTGCATGTTGGGTTAACTATCTTGTTTTTCTATGCTTGGCTCTCCTGCAATGCTTACAAGCCTATTCTGATGGTTTAGAATTCTAGACATTGTGTATATGAGTTGTCCTAATGATGTAAAAATATGTCATATCTATACAAAAATTCTTAAGACTTGTCGCACAAGTGTTGTCATGGTCGTCATAAAGCCTATACTAAGTGTCACACTTGTTGTATATTTTCGTGAGGTAGTCACATGGAGGGAAATGATTTATTCATGTGTTCTGATGATATATGTTTTCATGTCGAAAAAGTATACTAAATGTGTAATCATATTCAGGGTTCATCACAATTAATTACGTGTCCCACAGTTAGTGATTTTTAGAAAACCTTCGTGATCGAGCAACTTAACTTCACCAGGTCCCAAATGAACTGTGCACTACACAATATCAACACTCTAAGTTATGACCTTACTACTTCAAACTACGTAATGTGTATTCTCTATCCCCCAAGGATTCTTCTCTACGCAATTTATGTGCCCATCTCCTGACTTTGACTCCCAAAATTGTGTAGTTGTGTCCCATAACCTGGCCTGAACTGCACACTTTGGAAAGTCAACCCTCAAGATTTTCCTTTTAGTGTTGGAAATGCATAATGCGTAGAATCCCAACCTCACTTGACATCCAAAACTACACAGTTTTATTTTCAAGTTTCCTTTCTCTCATCCTCAGTCCATTGCGTCTAGAAACTGTGCAATCTTGTCCTTCAATCCTCCTAGAACTGCGCATTGCGCTGTCTCATAACTCATTATCTCCCCTCTAACTCCTAGAAATGCACAATGTGAAGTCACTGAGCCCCTCTCCCTATCCTCTCACTTGTCACGGGCTCAGTTTATGGATCAAAATGCATCATCTTAGACTAGGGGATTTTCAGATTGATATTGTCTCGTCATGAGTGAATTGAAAGGATAGGTACATTATCATGTCATGGAAAGATGACAAAGAAGGAGAAGACAGAGGGAGTCATGCTTAAAGACTCTCCTATAGTTGAACTCACAAGTGGATTAATCGAGAGAACTCGAAGGGACACATGTTTGAAACCACCATCGAGGACTAAAGATCATTGAAGATTCTGCATCATGAAGCCGTGCGGAGGTGAAGAGAAAGCATATACAAGAAGACATCCAACACTTAGCAGCAACAATGACTTGACATTGGCACATCATCAAGAATTCCATGTGAGCAGTGTCATGTCATGTCATGTCATGAGTGGTCATATGCCACATCACTATTGTGGACCATGTATATCGTATTCAAATGTATTGTAAAGTGGAATTCCAGAGGGCACACATGGAATGTAAAGATCCATGTAAGTTGAAAATTCATAGGAATTCAAATATTCAAGAGGGTAGTGAAAAATTCACTATCGGTTATATATACTCCCTCATTATATGAACAAAGAAATTTTTACCTTGCATTCTCTGGTAAGGCATTATAGAGATTAACTAGTGTTTGAGGAGAAAGGAGTGGCTTCAATGTACCTATATTAGGGCTAGTGATGTACATTGTAAACATGTGTCTTGGAAATTTTACTTAATAACAAAAGCATTTAAGGCTAGCACGTTCTTCATGCATGGACTATGAAAGTTTATAAGACTATTCTTTGTGGTGGTGATGGAGACAATGTTCTACTCTCTGACACAAGTTTCGGGGGGGGCAAGTGGAGAAGAAGAAGATGAATAAAAGCCATCAGATTTTGATAAATAAGAGGAGGACAGCGAAGAAGAAGACATGGTGCACCAAAATATGGACTGGATGACTCAGGGCTTGCTTGCACTTCTGGTGTTCTACACAAGATTCCAAGGAATTCATAGAAGCTCTTAATGAAGTATGACCTTAACAAGATAGAGAAGTCTTAATACCATTTGGACAACTTTTACCTGCATCTGTAAATACTTGATGTACGTTGTGATGATGTTGCATGTAAACTTTTCCCATGCACCTTTCATGATAAAGGAACTGTATGGTATAAAAACCTTCCTCCAAACTCCATCCAAAATTGGAGGGGGTTTAAGAAGACCTTCCTTAAAAAAAAATTGATGATAATATCCCCTACCATGCTATTGAAAGAGATGGGTAATCTTAAAATGGAGAAAAAGGAAAAAGTGAAATATTTTAGCCAGACGTTCAATCTCATTTTGAACAATTTTTTGAAAAACACAAAAGCTCATGACTACATCGCCATAGATTACTATACCTCTCCCTTGCCAACAATCATTGTGAATTTTATGAAGAGAATTGTGAAAAAACACTAACAGGAAATTATAAAGAGGCTATCTTTGTTGAGAAGAAATTTCATGCAATCAGATCCATCTCAGATGATGAACCAACAAAAGACTCTAAGGAAATGGGTAAAGAGGTCTTAGGCCTCTGTGATTAGGTCCAAAGATAAAGAACCATATGATCTTGAAATCTTGACTCGTCTTGTCAAGCCCCTATATAATGAAATGGTAGATCTTATATAGAGGTAAAGTGAGACCATTATGAGAAACAAGGCTCCCAGATTCAACCTATTCAAAAGAACTACAAATTCTAGTAGTAGAAGCAACCATGTGGAAAACTTTGTGCAAAGCTCCAATGTCGTGTTGAACATTGAGAGGTTAGGCACAAACCAATATTGTGCATACCATAAAGAACACCATTTAGAGAAAACATGCCCATAGTGGAATCAAGCCATGAGCATGGTTGCTACACATATTATTGATTCTATAATTGTTGAAGAGAAGACTCACCCTATAGAAGAAAAGGAAGAAGCTATTGTAGCCAATGAAACTCCAAGTGTGAGGCATTCAGTGAACATGTTTAACAATATGCTAACAGGCAAAAAAACTACTGTTGATAAGTAGCCTCTGATGGATGGTCTGACCTAGAAGCAAACGAACAAGTACAACTTGAGAAGCCAATGATCAACAACTACAATTGACTTTTTGAAGCATAAATTTAAAGAAGATATGTTAAGGAAAATCAACCCACTACCAAACTCAGCGGATAACAACCAGAGAAAGTTTGGGAAAGTAGACTCAACGAAAAGTGTTTCTGTCAGCAACAAGGATAGAACAATCACTCAGGAAAACACAAACCAAGTTACATCCCTAGACACCTCATCCATTCTTCCCACTATGGACTATAACATAGTTGATAACATGAAGAAGGTTCGTCTAAACATTTCAATGTTGAATTAACAATGATCATCAGCCATCGGGACATCCTCTTATGGGAACTTGGGCTCACCTCCACAGGTAATGCTACTTATTCAAAAAAGGGATCTGGTAAGTCTCCCAATTCTCTTGAATCCATACTTAATGCTCTAGTGATGGATACAAATACACTATGTCCACCTTTCTTGTTAACTTCTAAATCCTCAATTTAGATCTACATAATTTCTTGCTGATTCTAGTGCATCGATGAATGTAATGTCATTATATGTTACCAAGAAAATCAATGCTAAACGGGACAAAACAAATGCACATATGATTCAGTCGGACAAGACTCATGTCCAGGAAATTGGTGAACTTAGAGATGGCATGATCCACTTATCATCCAATAGACGAGTCCACCAATGTATAAACATAGTGATTCTGGAAATTCTGGAACCATATCGAGTTTTGTTGAGGAAAGACTGGTCTAGAAAGCTACAAGGATACTTTTCCACAGACTAGTCAAACTTATGTCTTCCATATGAGGGTAGAAATAATCAGATCTGGGTGTAATTAGAGAAATATATGAATCACACTATCACTCCCTTGGACGAACATAATGAACCAATGGCTTTCGCAAAATCATTTTTTAGGAATTGCTTCCTCGAAACACAACTCAGGTGTTATCTTGCACATCCATCCCCAATTCCACTAGATACACAGTTGGATTTCATTCCTTTTCCAACTGGTGATAATGAACTTTGTACAGTTAGCAGTACTTCTAGCAGTACTAGTGTAGTTCCTAGTCCCTGTACATATCATATTTGGACTATGTACTTCAATGTTTCCAAAGCACAAGAGGGCTCTAGAGCTGGTTGTTTTCTAATAGACCTATTGCCAAGAAATCATTTTATCTCTAGCCACTTTGAATTTGAGTGCATGAATAACACTTCATAGTATGAAGCCCTCATCATGGGCTTATAGAAAGCCATCAACCTCAGTGTTTCGATCCTGAAAGTGGTAGGTGACTCATAAATTATGGTGCAAGAGGTACGTAACACCATACATTGTGTGTCAGCTCATCTTAGAAGTTATCAACAAGAGGTTTGGAATCTTATTTCACATTTCCAAGCTTTTAATATTATTTATGTTACAAGAATGTGTAACACAACTGCTGATGCATTAAAAAATGTTGCTACTAGGTGGTCACCATTAAGGGATGATTTTTCTATTGAAATTATTTATAATCCTTCCATCCTCAACACTATCACTAATTTATGCCTTTTTGATGATGACTAGAAGATATTGTGCTTCATCGAAAATGCTAATTTATTTAAAGACACAATGATCCATGAGGATGAGCATGAAATGGAATTACAGGATGCACCTAGTGCAAGCAAAGTAAACCTCATACCCAAGGGTGTGGTATCATTGGAAAAAATGCATGACCTATAGAATCACTTCCGGGGACCTACCAATGCTAAGACCCATAGTTCCACACTGTCGCATGAGCATATTAACCTAGGAATAGATAAGGATTTGAAATATGTCAATCTCACTACGTGTTACACACCACAAGAGTGACAAGCCTTTAGCTTCTTATTCAAGCAGTATCGTGACGTCTTTGCATTGACATACAATGAAATCAAGACATATGACAAATGAATAATCTAGCATGTGATAGTAATCAAGGAAGGGGCCAAGCCATTCCAATAGAAGCTAAGGGAAGTACATTCAATGCTTGAGCCTCTTATTCAGAAAGCTTTTAGAAAATTGTTGCATGCACAGATCATATACAGAGTGCACAACTCAACGTGGGTGGAAAATTTGATTTGGGAAAGGAAGAAGTCAGAGAAATATGCTTGTGTGTGGATTTCTGAAATATCAACCACGTCTCAGAAAAGGACAACTACCCCTTGCCATCAATGGAACAAATATTGTGAATAGTATCGGGGTATGGAATTTTTTCTCTGTTATATGGTTATTTTGGATACAACTACATTCTCGTTACATAGCGTGACAAAATTAAAACCACATTCCAAATGAAGTGGGAAATGTTTGTAGTCAGAGGAATGCCATTTGGGATAATCAACGTTAGAGCAACATTCCAACATGCTATGTACATCGCTTTCAACAGACTCATTGGGCAGAGCATAATGTTCTATCTTGATGATGTGACAGTGTTCTCCAAACAAAGGTTAGACCACATACACCACTTAAACAATATTTTTGAGCGATGTCACAAGTACAGGATATCCTTAAATCCAAATAAAAGTATCTTTGCAGTCTCCAAGGGTAATCTCTTGGGCCACATATTTAATAAGAGTGGGATTAAGGTAGACCCAAACATGGTCAAGACAATCATGCATACTCGCTTCCCAATGAATAAGAAGGCCACGTAGTCTTTCTTAGGGAAAATTGATTTCCTCCACAAGTTCATCTCCGACTATGCCCAGATTGTCAAATCAATACAAGAGATGGTGAAGAAAGACACGATATACAAATGGGATAAAAGGGAAAAGGACAAATTTTCCCATATAAGTAGGCTAGAGTAGAAGCACCCATAATGTACAACCCAAACTTCAATAAATATTTCTTGCTCTAAACTTTTTCTTATGATACCTCTATTGCTGTTGTACTCACTAATCAGGATCAATTGAACAATGAGTGTCCTATCTCCTTCATGATAGAAAGTTTGCAAGGACTAGAGATTGACTATGCTATCATAAAAAAACAAGCTTATGCAATATACTAGGTGCTAAACAATTTTCAACCCTATCTATTGAAAAATCATTGTGTTATCTTTGTCCCGAACCCAACAGTTGGGTCATTTCTTTCTCAACAAGGGTTGGGTGAAAGTAGAGTGAATTCAATGACGAGGTTTAAAGAGTATGGTCTAGAAATCAAGCTAGTTCACACAATTAAGGGCAATGGTCTTTGTCAACTAGCAATAGAAGTAGTAAATGTGAAGGAGGAAGAAGAAGATATTTTAGGATGGGAGCAAGAAATTGAGATGTATAAAATTGAGAAGACACCCCCCCTACAAGGAAAAACTTTTGGTACATGGATTTGTGCCAATACCTTGAGCATGGCACAGTTCCCTCCCATTTTTTTGCATGGGAGAAGAGGGAACTCAGACTTAAAGAATTGACTTATCAATTAGTGCATGCGGTGTTGTTCAGGAAGCACCATAATGGAGCAACGCTCAGGTATTTAGAATCATATGATTCAGAAAAGGTATTTCATCATCTCCATGACAGAGCATCAAGGGGAAACTCCGTAAGAAACACCACAACGTATAAAGTTATGCGGGTCAGATTTTACTAGCCTACATTATTTAGATATGCTCATGCTTACGTCTGCAAGTGTCTGGTCTGTCAAAGGTGTGCCGACAGAAACAATAAGTCATCCGCCCCACTGCAGCCCATTGCAGTGGAAGAACGTTTTCAACAGTGGGGCATGGACATTATTGGGGAAATTTTCCCGCACTCATCAAATCAGCAACAATACATCCTAACCGCAACATATTACATCACATAGTGAATATAAGTAGTTTTTATTAAACAGGTGAATGATTAGGAATTCATCGATTTATTGTAGCAAAACATCAGTTCCAGGTTCAACATTCCTACGTCACTTGTTTTTGACAATGAAACTTAGTTTTGATCATTGAAACACTATGATTTTGCATTGGAAAATGGTATCATATTGAAATACTCAACTAATTATTATTTCTAGGGGAATGGTCTTACTGAATCCATGAATAAGAACCTTATCTGCATTATCAAAAAGACCATATTCTCTTAGAAACAAAACATGGACTCTACTTTGGTCAATTCCTTATGGGCTGACTTAGTCACACCTAAACCTTCCATGAACATGTACCCTTACTTCCTTGTGTATGGAAAAGAATCCATCATCCTACCAAACATCTACTTTCCTGCTCTCCAACTCTCACAAGAATCCCAAGGAAAGCCATGTTTGTTAGTTCGGTGTAGTATGGACACCCGTCATAAGCTATAGGAAGAAAGTTTGAAAGCAAAAGAAAAATTTTCACTTCAACAAAATCATATCAAGAGGTGGTTCGACAAGAATTCTATAGGGAACGACAACTTCTGTGTGGGTGATTTAGTCTTAAAGTGGGATAAAACCCACGAGGAAAAAGAAAAACACACTAAGTTTCAGTCCCTATGGATTGGGCCATTCACAATGCATGAAAATCTTGGTCAAAACACTTATCATCTTCAATAACTTGATGGGAATATTGATTCTCTCCTTGTCAATGGCCAAGACTTGAAACAATATTTTCAATGAAAATCTGGGGTTGTGACCTACACTATGTACATAGTATTTTCTTTTGTTGTTTGTTTGTTTGTTTGAATTTTGTTTTGCTTTTCGTTATGTGAATAAGTCTTGTTCATGAATATGTCATGTGTTCTAAGTATATTTGTGGCCGAACTATAAAGAGTCTTGCGACACTTCAACATTTGGCTAGCCTTTTATTCATCTTCCTTGTGTTGGTTATATCTTTTTGCCTATGAAGTTCTGACGGAAAATACGATCCATCTGCAAGGAGATTTTTGGTCCAACCATGAACCTATGTCTAGTCTAGAACCCCATGCCTATACTCAGTTTCTCTATTTTGGTGTCTTCAAGATTATCCAACTAATAGAAATGGAGAAGGGTAAAAATCTAAATGAGAAAACCTAAATCAGAGGTATTTATATGCTTATCTAAAGGAACAACCTCTTCTTCTCTCAATAAGTCTAGATACCTATTCTGCCCCAGAATAAATAAGTGCTAATGCACATTTCGAATTAAATAAATAAATAAAGACAAAACAAGAGAAAGGCTTCCTATGCACAGAGGTGAAGCAAGCAACTCTACTCGGGTACTGTCAAGGCTCACTAGAAACAAAGAAATGTTTGTGTTCCTGCATGACTCTATCGGGGTACTTTCCAGGCCTACTGGCAATGAAGTAACACCAGAGATGAAAAAGTGTACTCTAAAAATCTTAAGCTCACGAGCTACACTGCCCTTTGCAACTTGAAGCATTGTGATTATGTTGAATCTTTTGTTGTGATCAATGAGATGGTATAGAGGGGACCATGTCTTCGTGTGCGGTAAGTGGGGAGGCCAAAGTAATCTACACGATGAATCAATACTCCCTAGAAAACCAAGGCCCTACACAAAAGAAATTAACTAGTACAAGAGAAGCTGGAGTCCAACTAGTGTGCCGTGAAGTGTTGTAGTTTTTGCAATGCCCTCCAAAATTTTGGCTTAAACTAAATTTCAGAGCGTTACTTGGTATTTTATAGTATTTCTTCAAACGCTAGAGATCAATCCAATGATATTTCTTGTAGTTATTTGGCCCCTTTTGCATGTTGGCTTAACTATCGCCTTTTGGCATGTTTGGTTGTTCTGTAATGTTTGCAAGCCTATTCTGATGGTTTTGAAAGTTAGTATTTATGTATATGAGTTTTCCTAACCATGTAAATATTTGTCGCATCCATACACAAAGTCTTGAGCACTATCGCACACGTGTCATCACGGTCGTCCTAAAGCCTATATTAAGTGTTTCAATTGTCGTATCTTATGCGAGGTAGTCATAAGGAGGGAAATGAACTTTTCATGCCCTATGATGATATATGTTATTGTGTCAACAAATTATATTAAGTGTTTAATCACAGTCAAGGTTCATTACATTTCATTACCTATCCCACACTTAGCCATTTTCGGAAAACCTTCCCAACCCAGAAAATTAGCTTTGCTAGGCCCCAACTGAACTACACATTGGGTAGTCTCAAGCCTCTAAGGTGTGACCTTGCTTCTTGAAACTGCGTAATTCATGTGCCCAACTTTCGACCTTGACCCCAAAAATTGCACAATTGTATCCCACAGCCTGGCCTCAATGGCACACTTAGCATCTTCAACCCTCAATATTTTCCCTGGATGATGCACATGCATAATGCATAGACTCCCAACCTCCCTTGTCATCCAAAACTACGTAGTTGGATTTTCCAGTGTCCTTTCCCTTAGCCTGACTCCACTGCCTCCAGAAACTATGTCGTCTTGTCCTTGAATCCTATCTGAACTACACACTATGCAATATCAGGGTTGAATCTCTCCCGCTTGACTTCTAGAAATCCGCATTGCGCAATCACTTAGCCTCTCTCCCCAGCTTGTCACATGTCTCGGGCTTAGTTGAAGGATCAAAATGCATCATGTTCTTAGACTAGGGTGTTTCAAAATTGATGTCATCTCGTCATGAGTGAATTGTAGGGAAATGTACACTATCATGTGTGATCTGAAATGATCATATGTTAAAATTGAAGTAGAATTGATTATGCCAACAATGAAATGAATGTTAACTAAAAGTGTTGAAACAATGAGAACTACTTGAGAAGAAGACTTTAAAACAGATGAGAAAACATAAATAAGATGCAAAATAGTAGTGAAAATATCAAACACATAGCACTACTAGAAAAAAAAATTGATTTTAGAGTTCATCCCTGATGGACTATGTCTCCAGGTCCACTTTCAAGATGGGTGATCGCTTTATTAGGATTGATACCTAAGAGGTTGATTACAAAGAAATTTGACCAAAATTAGTGTACACGCAGGAACTATTGGTCACTATCATAGGATAGCTCTCTGAACCAACTTTCCAACACCTATTATGGGTTCCAATTCTAACTACCGATGCTCCTGTTACACTGAAAACAAAATAGTTTATATCCCTTAAGAACCTGCACATGAAACTCAAAACCACTCTCTTCCCCTCTTCATGAACAAAAATACCATTATAACCTCCTGGGTGCATTTAAACTTCCCCTTCTAAGTTTAGTAATGAGCTTCTGCTATATTTGGTTACTAAAGGCTCAATCTAGTCATGATTTGCCACCTTAGGGTTATCATTCATGGTCTTTCAACTAGTTTTAGAAGAAACTATAACAAAAACCCAAATATAAAATTTATATTAAGTCAAAGACAAATTGTTGTTCACTAACCACACAGAGGAGGAGACAGTGCATGTGATAGATACTTTCTGGTGGTCTCGGTTGATGGTGCTCCATTGGTTAATATATTACTGTTTCCTACCGAGATATATTATAACTCCGATAGTTATCAATCTCTATTAACATGTCACGGTCCCTACATAGTTTAGCACTGAGAGTTATGTAACCACAACTATGAGTTTAGTTGCTACTATCTGTTCACATGCCTTATCACTGTGGTTCCACTGTGGTTAACTCCAGCGGTTAGGGACTGTAGTTAAGGCTCTGACATGTTCGTTGTTCATATGAACAAAGTTTCCGCACAGTTTAGGCTCGCAGTTTATGACTGATATTTTTTTTTTTTTTCTTATAATGTGATTTCAATGTAATACAAATAGCCCAAGGGTTTATAACATAGGTTTGTTTGTGATACAATAGGCCGAGGGTTGAACACATAGGTTTTATGTATATTTTTTAATTGTTTTAATACATAGATTTGTATGTAACATGTCTAATAGGTTTAGGACATAAGGTAATGGTCTAGAACATAGGTTTAGGTATCTAATGTATGGATTTAGGTGTATATTTAGGGTTTTAGGACATAACATCATTTTTGTTCTAAAGACAACCCTTTTTACATCAATTGTCACAAAGTGACATTTCAAACCCACATGACGAAAAACCACATCCTGGTGTACTGACGACAACCAACATGTCAACAACCAAATCCTATGAGGTGGATGACTATCACATGTTGAAAACCAGGTTCCAAACCATATCACCATGAAAACCATATATATTATCGGATAACCTAAACCATAAACATCACTGTTGAAGATGACGACACTGGACACTGAGTGTTGATGACGAAACTGAACTATGTAATTGATCTAAAGATATCCTCCTAGATCAATCCCCTTCACTTGGAAGGTTTTGGACCACATAAGTTTGAATAGAAAAATAGGAAATCGGAGTAGAGCTCCCTCACTCTCCACCTTGTCCTAATAATGTGCCAATACATTCGATCAACCATCTGAAAGTGATGACCCTAATGATGCTGACCATGGCACATTTTGAATCGCTGACATGTTCCATCAATCTATAGTATGAAAAACATGCGAAGATGGCCAAACAACCTGCTATGAACGAGACAATTTATTTCTTTCAATGAAATACCATGAGTTAGTGATTCATAATCATATTTAAAAACAATCTCTACATGATATTGTTCAATAATTCGAACATGTATTAACAATCTATATTGCAAAATGAAAAAGGAAATCAAAGATATTCTTGACATCAAACTAGCTACTTGACTTGACATACTTTCCTGCTTCCTGATTTCTAAGTGAACTTGCTGCATTAGACCCATCAAGCTGTAATATGAAAACTGCTGCAACTTAGTTTGATTTTGAAAGTATTGAAATGGTCGTTGATTTGTTTGAATCATTTTTTCTTCATTTATTAAATGATGTTTCCATTGATTAGAACTTTCCCCTAATTCATAAGTTTCCCTTAGATGTTTTAGATACATTAAAAATGCTTTAAAAAAGGCTTTGATATGAAAACAAATGGGCTTCTCTCCACTTGAAAAGAGGCTTCCAAACTATTTGAAACATGAAATAGTGACGCAATGCAAGAGAAATTTAACACTAACTTTCACCAATACTGACATGCATCCCTGTAACTATTAACTTCCAAACTTGGACTAAATTGATTCATTCTAACATTAGGAAGAGGAGTTTTAGGCATCAATGGTAATTCATGTTGTATTCCATACTTATGAGTAAGATGTTTGGTTTCTTTAAATAGAACTGCAAACTTTTTTCCCTCTTTCATCAAACTATCTTCAAGCTGAGACTCATAACTTGAAAAAACATCATGTTGTTTCTTATGTTGTTCCTTTACACACATGATTACAAATTTTTTATTTGAACTTATTAATCGCTTCATCTGATTAGAAACAATATTCAAGTGATTTTTATTTTGATGTGCCCTGAAAATAAATTCAACCCCATGTTACTTAAGGTGATATTTATGCTCTCTTCTGTAAAATATTGCATCACGATCGTAAAGATAAGGACTTCCTAAGACAACTCCACATATGTCTACTGGAACCACATCTAATTCCACTTCGTCAATGTAATTAGCTGTAATGGAAAATCTTAATTGACAATGTTTTGTGACTTTCATCTGAGTTGATTTATTTAGCCATCCTAATGGGTAAGGTTTTGGATGATTTTGTGTCACCAAACCCAAATTATTAACTAAATATTCAGATATTAAATTGGGCTATGATCCATTATCAAACATTGTATCTATCTTTGCATACTTAGAAGTTATCCTTATGTTAAACAATTCAAATATTTTATCCTCATTTGAAGGATTTATGTTTGATGAAGATGTAATAGTATTCGAACTTGAACCAATGTCATAAGTTTTACATGTCGAAACTATGGCAGTTATCCTCCTTTCATCACCTGAATCTGAACCTAGATCTTGTTGGACTGTTGCAATTTCCTTCTTTTCATCCTTCTCCTTAAGGAAAGTTTTGGGCTTCAGTTCTGGATGAAGTTTCCAACACTTAGATTCATCATGACTGATTATATGGCAATGAGAACAAGTAGGTCTTTCCTTCTGAGCTATTGTTGATTTCCTTCTCTTCGAATTATTCTTCCCCTTACTGTCATTAGAATCTTTGATTTCCAACTCTTTGGATGATTGTGATGAAAGCTTGAATGGTATGCCACCTGATTCAATATGTATGTATTGAACACACACTTCATCAAAATCATAAGTATTAAACATCAATAATGTATGTTGCAAATATGAATGTAAACTGATGATGTATTTTAATAAAGTTTCATGTGTATCGAATGATATACCAAGCATCAATGCTTTCTTTCTGAACTGCTGAGTAAACTCTTGAACACTCTGCCCTTTACCTTGCCTCAAATTCTGCCAATTAATAACAACTTTTTGCATGTATCCTAAAGGATAGAATTGTTTCATGAGAGATTTTAAAAACTTAGACCATGAAGAGATGACTTTACCTTTTCACTTTACATCTATCTGATTTTTACCTTCCCACCAGATTAAAGTCATTCCCCCCATTCTAAGTGTAGCTAACTGAATCTTTGTTTTATCATTAGAAATGTTCTGAATACGACAATACACTCCTAACTGCTTAATGCAGTTATCTAGCTTTTCACAATTCATTTCTCCATCATAAATAGGTAAGTCAAATTTTACATCAAGTTTTAAAAGAGATTTTTTCTTAGGCTTCTTTTCTATTTCAAATTATGCACTTGGAGAAGAAGAAGAACAACAAGATTATGATGGAGATGATGGAAGTGATGGTGGTTTATCTCTCGCCTTCCTGTCTTCATAGAGTTCTCCCAATATCCATTTCATAGTCAAGAATGCTTGATGAAACTATTCCTCTCTCATCTTAGTTTCTGGATTTTCATCTGCATCAGATCCTGTCATGGTCGACTTATGAACGACTCTTCGCTTTTCAATCTCTGGATCAATCTGTTGAAGGATTCCTTCTCCACGTTGCGACTTAAATCTGGTTAACATTAAATGGTCAATTCTACAAATGAAACCTTCTCAAATACAAAAGTATATGATCTAAAATGATCATATGTTAAAACTGAAGGAGAATTCATCATGTAAATAGTGAAATAAATGTTAACTTAAAGTGTTGAAAGCAGGATAATTGCTTGAGAAGAAGACTTTACAACAGATGATAAAACATAAATAAGATGCAAAATAATAGTGAAAACATCAAATAACAATGATACCAGATAACAAAATTGATTACGGAGTTCCTCCCTGATGGACTACGTCTCCAAGTCCACTTTCAAGATGGGCGACCGCTTTATTAGGATTGATACTAAAGAGTTCAGTTACAAAGAACTTTGACCAAAATAAGTGTTCATGTAGAAACTTCTGGTCATAGTCATAGGATAGCTCTCTAAACCAGCATTCCAACGCCTATCCTAGTTCCCAATTCTGACTTTGGATGCTCTTGTTACACTGAAAACAAAATAGTCTATATCCCTCCAGAACTTGCACATGAAACTCAAAACCACTCTCTCCCACTCTTCATGAACAAAAATACCTTTATACCTTCTCGAGTGCGTTCGAACTTCATCATATATGTTTAGGAATGAACTTCTTCTAATTTTGGTTACTAAAGGCTCGATCTAGTCATGATTTTCCACCTTAGTGTTATCATTCATGGTCTTTCAATTAGTTTTAGAACAAACTGTAACAAAAACCAAAATATAAACTTTATATTAACTCGAAGACCATTAGTTGTTTGCTAACCGCATGGAGGATGAGACAGTGCATGTGACAACTGCTTTCTGGCAGTCTCGGCTGACAGTGCTCTAGTGGTTAACATCTCACTCTTCCTTGATCACATGTATTATAACTCTAATGGTTATCAATCTCCATTCACATGTCACGGTCCCCACGTAGTTTAGCACTGAGAGTTATGTAACCATGACTGCGAGTTTTGTTTCTACTGTCTGTTCACATGCCTTATCACTGTGGTTCTGCTGCAGTTAAGTCCTGCTGATCTAAAATGGATCTAACATGGCCTCTAAGTCTAAAAGGATTCATATAGAGGTAAAGGCAAAAAAGGTGCTAATAGCACAAACCATGTGTAAATCCGAGTTTGGATATAGAAAATAGAACCACGTCAAAGTTCAGGCCAAAGAGTCAATGGCTATGTTAGTAGGACATGTGGCAACATACGAAAGAGTTGCGGGTTTATGGTGATGTCAGCGCAGGGGATGATGTCGGAGTCAGAGATTGGTTCAGGCGTTCGATAATGAAGAACAGGGTCAAAGGCGGAGGATCATCCGATCAAAGGAGATCAACACATTTTACAGCTAAACCTACAAGCAAGCGGATCTGAAGAGTTTATGCAAAATACACTAAACCTTTTGAGTTCCGGAAGGAGCTAAGTAAACGGTATTTCGGGCAGGCTTCAAGTGGTAATTGGTATTAGAAAGGCTTCGCCTGATTCCATACACCAGCCGGCATGTAGCACACTGTAGGAGAGAGAAAACTACTTTTTCGGGCAGGTAATCGTCATGCAAGTGGGCTACCTGAAATGGCTGTCAGCCGTTGGATTGGAGATCATGGATCAACGATGGAGATTGAGCTGACTGCTTGATGTTTCAGGTGTAGTGTGAACCATCGAATTAAATAGGGAATCAATGTTTAGGATCTGATCAGAGATCACTGGTTGGGGAAGCTTAAACTGCATTTGTGTTTATTTTCAGTATTTATATGGTTAAATAACTTGTTAAGGAATAAACAAGTAGGTGAAATAAACCAGATAATGCAGGAAGAATTTCTAATGTGTTAAACTTAGAAATTTCAACACCGAGAGATTTTTGATAGTGATCTTTAGCAGAGAGGGGCAGGGATAGTATCTGGTGAGGAGTCTTTTCTTAGGCCAGAAGTACAAGGCCTCAAAATGGCTTGGGAAGTTCAGGACCCGAAAAAAAACCAAAAATAGTAAGTTGTGCTACAATTAAGGAAACAAATGAAACTTACTGGGTGGTTTAGGTGGAATACACAGGTTGCCACCAATATCCACCTGGATTAGAAATCGAGTTTTAGAAGTCGGGAGCCAGGGTGTGAGACCAAGAGGCTGGAAATCGAAGTTTCTGGGCAATAGAGGATCAAAAGGAAGAGCAACGCATTCCCCAGCAGAGGTGATGCAAAAACTGCGTAGGGTTGACACAGTTTTGTGGAGAGGCAGACACATTCCCCAACAGAGGTCTGTGGATCATGGAAGCAGTGACTACCAATAAGCGATACTGTGGATCATGGAAGTAGTGACTGTCGACAAGTGATATACCGATAATTCCGATAGCCGATGAGGCACCGATTGGAGTGATTGGAGATTGGGAGATCGGAGTGCAGCAGAGCAAAGATGAACAATACGCCATGTGACATTGCAATTTGCGACGGATGCATGGACCCAAAATATTATAGATGTGAGTTGATGATCTTTGAGATCCGGATTAATCTGTTTTGCAATGTATTTTTGTGTATATTGCATATTGTTTAAGTATGCTCTGTTTTGGGGATTTTGTTATGGAGAAAGTCTAGATGGTGGGGACTGCTGCACACGTTGGTCCTTTCGTCTCCAAACCATTTCTGTTTTAAACATAATTAATCCCTACCATAAGGAAATGATGAAACAAAACGTGTCATGAAAACACGAATTAGAATGCCGGAGAGAAGGCAAAGAGACAGACAAAAGGGTACGGCATAGAGGAAGGCATTTTTGGGAACCAAAGAGGTTTTGGTAACTGTCTAGGGAGTCTGGAGGTGTTATTCTTGTGAACTCAATGAATTCGAGCAATCTGAGGGATAAATTCCATTGTTGTGTAGAGACTTAGGGAGAGCTCACACATTGTAATAATCTGAGCCAGTGAGAGAACAGAGAGAAGCCACCAGAGGTTGGAGGCAGTTATTCTCCTTACAAAGAGCCAAGATCCAGAGCCGAGAGCCAAGAGTCGAGAGCCAAGAGCTGAGAGCCAAGAGCTGAGAGCTAGAGCTGAGAGCCAAGAGCTAAGATCCAGAGCCGAGAGCCAAGCGTTGAGAGCTAGAGCCGAGAGCTAGAGCCGAGACCCAAGAGCCAAGAGCCAAGAGCTGAGAGCGAGAGCCGAGAGCCAAGAGTCGAGAGCCAAGAGCCGAGAGCTGAGAGCCCAGATCTAGAGAGCCAAACAACCAGGAATAAAGATGACATTCTAAGCCCATTGGTTTAGTTGTAAACCTATGGATTTGAGTGTGGAAATTGTAAAAGAATTTAAGCCATAATCCCAAATATCCTAGTTGATTTGACTAGAGCTCACGGAGACGTAGCCCAAGAGGTTTGGGTGAACTCCTAATTATATTGCTATTATGTGTATGATGTTTATTGGCTGCACTATTTCACCATTATATGTTGCATATTAGTTTAAGCAAATAAACTTAACGCATTTGGTCTATTAAAGGAAAACTAAAATCATACATCTATTTCAAGTTCTTTTAATTCCGGAAATTATCAATCATAAGCAAGATCTTGGAAATTGTTTGAGCTTGGGAGTGGGACAAGTTCTTCTAGGTAGACAAGAAGCCTTTAGGTCCCCATTTCAGATCACCCATGGTTAGGGACTGCCATTAAGGATATGACATCTTCATGGGTTACATGAACAACGGTCCCCGCATGGATTAGGCCCGCGGTTTATGACTGATATTTAATTTGTATTATTTTATAATATGATTTCAATGTAATACAAATATCCTAAGGGTTAATAACATAGGTTTGTTTGTAATACAATAGGCCGAGGGTTGAACACATAGATTTTATGTTTTTTTTTTTGAATTGTTTAATTACATAGATTTGTAACGTAACATGTACAATAGGTTTAGGACTTAGGGTAATGTTCTAGAACTTAGGTTTTGGTATCTAATGTATGGATTTAGGTGTATATTTAGGGTTTTATGTCTTAACATCATTTTTGTTCTAAAGGCAACCCTTTTTACATCAATTGTCACAAAGTGATATTTCAAACCCACATTATGACAAACCATATCATGGCGAAATGACGACAACAAACATGTTGACAACCAAATATTGTAAGGCATATGACAATCACATGACGACAACCAGATTCCAAACCATATCACCATGAAAACCATATACATTACCGAATAACCTTAATTATAAACATCACTATCGAAGTTGACGACACCAGACACTGAGTGCTGACAATGACACTGAATAGTGTAACTGATTTGACACGATCCTGCTATATCAATCCTCTCTAGTTGAAATATTTTGGACCACAGTTTGACTAGACAGATTGGAAATGAGGATAGAGCTCCCTCACTCTCCACCTTGTCTTGATGATATACCAATACACTCGATCAACCACCTGAAATTGATGACCCTAATGCTGCTGACCATGGGACATTTTGAACTGTTTACATGTTCCATCCTTCTGAAGTATGAAAAAATTGTGAAGATGGTCAAACAACCTGCTATGAACATGGCAATTGATTTCTTTCCACGAAATACCATGAGTTAGTCATTCATAATCATATTTGAAAACAATCTCTACAGGATATTGTTTAATAATTATGACATTTATTAACAACCTATATTGTGGAATGACAGAGACAATCAAAGATATTCTTGACATCAAACTAGCTACTTGACTTGACATACTTTCCTGCTTCCTGATTACTAAGTGAACCTGCTGCATTAGACCCATCAAACTGTAATATGAAAAATGCTGAAACTTAGTTTGATTTTGAAAGTATTGAAATGGTTGTTAATTTGTTTGAATCACTATTCCTTCATTTATTCAATGATGTTTCCATTGATTAGCACTTTCCTCTGATGCATAGGTTTCCCTTAGATGTTTTGGATACTTTGATAATGCTTTAGAAAAGGCTTTCATATGAAAACAAATGGGCTTCCTATCCACTTGAAAAGAGTCTTCCAAACTGTTTGAAAAATGAAATGGTGACACAATACAAGAGAAATTTAACACTGACTTTCCCCAATACTAACCTGCATCCCTATAACTATTAACTTCCAAACTTAGACTGAATTGATTCATTCTAACATTAGGAAGAGGAGCTTTAGGCAACGATGGTAATTCATGTTGTATTCCCTGCTTATGAGTAAGATGTTTGGTTTCTTTAAATATAATTGGAAAAGTTTCTCCCTCTTTGACCAAACTATGTTTAAGCTGAGACTCATAACTTGAACAAACATCATGTTGCTTCTTATGTTGTTCCTTTACACACATCATTACAAATATTTTATTTCAACTTATTAATCACTTCATCTGATTAGCAACAATATTCAAGTGATTTTTATTTTGATGTGCCCTAACAATAAATTCAACCCCATATTTCTTAAGGTGATATTTATGCTCTCTTCTATGAAATACAACATCACGATCATAAAGATAAGGAACTCCTAAGAAAACTCCACATATGTCTACTGGAACCACATCTAATTCCACTTCCTCAATGTAATTAGCTGTAATGGGAAATCTTAATCAACAATGTTTTGTGACTTTTATCTTAGATGATTTATTTAGCCATCCTAATGGGTAAGGTATTGGATGATTTCATGTCTCCAAACCCAAATTCTTAACTAAATATTTGGATATTAAATTGGCATGTGATCCACTGTCAAACATTGTATATATATCTTTGTGTAGTTAGAAGTTATCCTTATGTTAAACAATTCAACTCTTTTATCCTCATTTGAAGGATTTATGTTTGACGAAGATGCAATAGTATTTGAACTTGAACCAGTGCCAGAAGTTTTACCTATTGAAACTATGGCAATTATCCTCCTTTCATCACCTAAACCTGAACCTAGATCTTGTTGGACTATTTCAATTTCCTTCTTTTCATCCTTCTCCTTCAGGAACTTTTTTTTCTTAAGCTCTGGATGAAGTTTCCAACACTTAGATTCATCATGGCCGATTCTATCGCAATGAGAACAAGTAGGTCTTTCCCTGAGCTATCGTTGATTTCTTTCTCTTCGAATTATTCTTCGCCTTACTGTCATTGGAATCTTTTATTTCCAACTCTTTGGACGATTGTGATGAAAAATTCAATGGTATGCCACCTGATTCAATATTTATGGCTTGAACACACACTTCATCAAAATCATGAGAATTAAACATCAACAATGTATGCTGCAAATATGAATATAAACTGCCGATGTATTTTAATAAATTTTCATGTGTATTTAATGAATTACCAAGCATCAATGCTTTCATTTGGAACTCCTAACTAAACTCCTGAACACTCTGCCCTTTACCTTCCCTCAAATTCCACCAATCAATAATAGCTTACTCTATGTATCCTAAAGGATACAATTGTTTCCTAAGAGCTTTTTAAATCTTAGACCATGAAGATATGACCTTACCTTTCTGGTTTACATCTATCTGAATATGATAATACACTTCTAACTACTTAATCCAGTTATCTAGCTTTTCAGCATTCATTGCAACATCCTAAATATGTAACTGAAATTTTACATCAAGTTTTAAAAGAGATGTTTTGTTAGGTTTTTTTTCTATTTCAGATTCTGCACTATAAGAAGAAGAATAAGGAGATTATGATGGAGATGATGGAGGTGAAGGTGGTTTATCAACTTTGCCTTTACCTTTTTCCTTCTTCGATATCTTTGAAGAAGATGCTACATCTCTCGCTTTCTTGTCTTTGTAGAGTTCTCCCAATGTTCGTTGCATAGTCAAGAATGTTTGTTGAAAATGTTCCTCACTCATCTTAGTTTCTGGATTTTAACCTTCATCAAATCCTGTCATGGTTGACTTATGAACGACTCTTTGTTTTCCAATATTTGGATCAATCTGCTCAAGGATCCTTCTCCACGTTGTGATTTAGACCTGGTTAACATTCAATGGCCAATTCTACAAACGTAACCTGCTCTTATACCAAATTATATGATGTGAAATGATCATATGTTAAAACTGAAGTAGAATTGATTATGTGAACAATGAAATGAATGTTAACTTAAAGCGCTGAAACCATGAGAACTTCTTGAGAAGAAGACTTTATGATAGATGAGAAAACATAAATAAGATGCAAAAAACTAAAACAACAAATATACAAGGATACCGGACAACAAAATTGATTATGGAGTTCACCCTTGATGGACTACGTATCTGGGTCCACATTCAAGATGGGCAACCGCTTTATTAGGATTGATAACGAAGAGGTAGATTACACAAAACTATAACCAAAATGAATGTGTACATACGAACTTCTGGTCACTGTCATAGGATAGCTCTCTGAACCAGCTTTCCAACACCTGTCACAGTTCCCAATCTTAACTTCGGATGCTCCTGTTAAACTGAAAACAAAATAATATATATCCCTCCAGAACCTGCACATGAAACTCAAAACCACTCTCTCCCCCTCTTCATGAACAAAACTACCTTTATAACCTCCTGGGTGCATTCGAACTTCCTCATCTAAGTTTAGGAATGAACTTCTTCTAATTTTGGTTACTAGAGGCTCGGTCTAGTCATGCTTTGCCACCTTAGTGTTATCACTCATGGTGTTTCAATTAGTTTTAGAAAAAACTATAACAAACACCCAAATATAAACTTCATATTAACTTGAAGACCATTATTTATTTGCTAACCACGCGGAGGAGGAGACAACACATGTGACAACTTCTTTCTGGCAATCTCGACTAATGGTGCATCGGTGGTTTACATATCAATATTTCCTGCTCACATGTATTATAACTCTAATAGTTTTCTATCTTTGTTCACATGTAGCAGTCCCTGCGCAGTTTAGCACTGAGAGTTATGTAACCGTGACTGCGAGTTTAGTTGCTACCATCTGTTCACATGCCTTATCACTATGGTTCCACTACGGTTAACTCCCTCAGTTAGGGACTAGGGTTAAGCCTCTGACATCTTCATTGGTCACATGAACTATGGTCCCCGCACGGTTTAGGCCCACATTTTATGACTGATATTTATTTTGTATTGTTTTATAATATGATTTCAATGTAATACAAATATCTCGAGGGTTTATAACATAGGTTTGTTTGTAATACAATAGGCAGAGGGTTGAACACATAGGTTTTATGTATTTTTTTTGGGAATTATTTCAATACATAGATTTGTAATGAAACATGTTCGATAAGTTTAGGACTTAGGGTAATGTTCTAGAACCTAGGTTTAGGTATCTAACGTATGGATTTAGGTGTATATTTATGGTTTTAGGTCTTAACATCATTTTGTTCTAAAGACAACCCTTTTTACATCAATTGCCACAAAGTGACATTTAAAACCCACATGACGACAAACCATATCCTTGTGAACTGATGACAATCGACATGTCGACAACTAAATCTTGCAAGGAAGATGACAATCACATGTAGACAACAAGGTTCCAAACCATATGACCATGAAAACCATATACATTACTCGTTAACTTGAACCATAAACATCACTGTCAAAGCTGACAACACCGGACACTACGTGCTGACGATGAAACTGAAGTGTGTAACTGATTTGATGAGATCCTCCTCAATCAATCATCTCGACTTGAAATGTTTTGGACCACAAAAGTTTGACTAGCAAATAGGAAATGAGGGTAGAGATCCCTCACTCTCCACCTTGTCGTTATGATATACCAATACATTCAATCAACCACCTGAAAGTGATGACCCTAATGATGCTCACCATGGAACATTTTGAATCATTGAGATGTTCCATCCATTTGTAGTATGAACAACTTGGGAAGATGGTCAAACAACCTATTACGAACATGGAAATTGATTTCTTTCCACGAAATACCATGAGTTAGTGATTCATAATCATCTTTGAAAACAATCTCTACAGGATATTATTCAATACTTCTGACATGTATTAACAATTTATATTGTGAAATGATAGAGACAATCAAAGATATTCTTGACATCAAACCGGCTACTTGACTTGACATACTTTCCTGCTTCCTGTTTACTAAGTGAACTTGCTCCATTAGACTCATCAAACTGTAATATGAAAACTACTACAACTTAGTTTGGTTTTGAAAATATTGGAATGACTGTTGATTTGTTTGAATCACTATTTATTTATTTATTAAATGATGTTTCCTTTGATTAACACTTTCCCTTGATGCATACGTTTCCCTTAGATTTTTTGGATACTTTGATAATGCTTTAGAAAATTCTTTGATATGAAAACAAATGGGCTTCCTCTCCACTTGAAAAGAGGCTTCCAAACTATTTGAAACATGAAATGGTGACACAATATAAGAGAAATTTAGCACTGACTTTCCCCAATACTGACCTGCATCCCTGTAACTGTTAACTTCCAAACATGGAATAAATTGATTCATTATAACATTAGGAAGAGGATATTTAGGCATCAATGGTAATTCATGTTGTATTCCATGCTTATGAGCAAGATGTTTGGTTTCTTCAAATAGAACTAGAAATGTTTCTCCCTCTATGATCAAACTATATTTAAGCTGAGACTCATAACCTCAACAAATATCATCTTGTATATTATATTGTTCCTTTACACACATGATTACATATATTTTATTTCAACTTATTAATCGCTTCATTTGATTAGCAACAATATTCAAGTGATTTTTATTTTGATGCGCCCTGACAATAAATTCAACCCCATCTTTGTTAAGGTGATATTTTTTCTCTCTTCTATAAAATAATACATCACGATCATAAAGATAAGGAACTCCTAAGACAACTCCACATATGTCTACTGGAACCACATCTAATTCCACTTCATCAATGTAATTAGGTGTAATGGAAAATCTTAATCAACACTATTTTGTGACTTTTATCTGAGTTGATTTATTTAGCCATCCTAATGGGTAAGGTCTTGGATGATTTCGTGTCTCCAAACCCAAATTCTTAACTAAATATTCAGATATTAAATTGGCCTGTGATCCACCGTCAAACATTGTATCTATGTTATATACCTAGGGGGGATAATACGGGCTACCAAGGGAGGTACCCAAGGTGATAATATAATAATGGGATGGGCCATAGTAATAAATAAGGTGGTTAACCCATGTCATGTAAGGGACCACAAGTAGTTAATAATAATGTAAGGGG
>APFE030759817.1:51066-159174 GCA_000404065.3 Pinus taeda | reverse complement strand
CTTGTGGAGTATTCTCCTTCCTTAAGGAGTGAATGTATGGTGTTTCCCTACCTTAAGGGTTTGATAATAAAGAAGCATTTCTATCTATTTCTATCTTGTTATTCTTGGGTTATTTATATTATCTATAATATTTCTGGTTTAGATCCACAACAATCTATCTTTGTGTGCTTAGAAGTTATCTTTATGTTAAAAAATTCAACTCTTTTATCCTCATTTGAAGGATTTCTGTTTGATGAAGATGCAATAGTATTCCCGCTTGAACTAGTGTCAAAAGTTTTACCTGTCGAAACTATGGCAATTATCCTCCTTTCATCACCTGATTTTGAAACTAGATCTTGTTGGACTATTGCAATTGCCTTCTTTTCATCCTTCTCCTTAAGGAACTTTTTAGTCTTAAATTCTAGATGAATTTTCCAAAACTTAGATTCATCATGACTGATTCTATGGAAATGAGAACAACTACGTCTTTCCTTCTAAGCTATCATTGATTTATTTCTCTTCGAATTATTCTTCCACTTACTATCATTGGAATCTTTGATTTCCAACTCTTTGGATGATTGTGATGAAAAATTGAATGGTCTGCCACCTGATTCAATATTTATGGCTTGAACACACACTTCATCAAAATCATCAGGATTAAACATCAATAACGTATGCTACAAATATGAATGTAAACTGTCGATATATTGTAATAAAGTTTCACATGTATCTAATGAAATACCAAGTGCCAATGCTTTCTTTCTAGATTCCTGAGTAAACTCTTGAACACTCTTCCCTTTACCTTGCCTCAAATGCTTCCAATCAATAACAACTTGCTGCATGTATTCCTAAAGAACAGAATTGTTTCCTAAGAGCTTTTAAAAACTTAGACCATGAAGAGATGACTTTATATTTCCGCTTTACATCTATCTGAGTTTTACTTTCCCACCAGATTAAAGTTCTCCCCCCCCATTCTAAGTGTAGCTAATAGAATTTTCGTTTTATCATCAGAAATGTTTTGAATACGACGATACACTTCTAACTGCTTAATCTATTTATCTAGATTTTCAGTATTCATTTTGCCATCATAAATAGGTAACTCAAATTTTACATAAAGTCTTAAAAGAGATGTTTTCCTAGGTTTATTTTCAGTTTCAGATTCTGCACTATAAGAAGAAGAAGAAGAAGATGATGATGATGGAGATGATGGTGGTGAAGGTGGTTTATCAGCTTTGCCTTTACCTTTGTCCTTCTTCGATGTCTTTGAAGAAACGATTGCATCTCTCACCTTATTGTCTTCATAGAGATCTCCCAACATCTTCTGCATAGTCAAGAATACTTGTTGAAACTGTTTCTCGCTCATCGTAGATTCTGGATTTTCACCTGCATCAGATCCTATCAGGGTCGACTTATGAACGACTCTTCGCTTTCCAATCTTTGGATCAATCTGCTCAAGGATTCCTTCTCCATGTTGTGACTTAGACCTGGTTAACATTCAATGGCTAATTCTACAAATGCAACTTGCTCTGATACTAAATTATATGATTTGAAATGATCATATGTTAAAATTGAAGTAGAATTGAATATGCCAACAATGAAATGAATGTTAACTTAAAGTGTTGAAACCATCAGAACTACTTGAGAAGAATACTTTACAGTAGATGAGAAAACATAAATAAGATGCAAAATAGTAGTAAAAATAGCAAATACATAGCGATACCAGACAACAAAATTAATTACGGAGTTTGTCCCTGATGGACTACATCTCTGGGTCTACTTTCAAGATGGGCAACCACTTTATTAGGATTGATACCGAAGAGGTCAATTAAATTGAAATTTGACCTAAATGAATTTGCATGCAGGAAATTTTAATCACTATCATAGGATATCTCTCTGAACCAGCTTCCTAATGCCTGTCACGGTTCCCAATTCTGACTCTGAATTCTCCTGTTACATTGAAAACAAAACAGTATATATCCCTCTAAAACCTGGCAGACATGAAACTCAAAAACTCTCTCTCCCCCTCTTCATGAACAAAACTACCTTTATAAACTCCTGAGTGCATTCAAACTTCCTCATTTAAGTTTAGGAATGAACTGCTTCTAATTTTGGTTACTAAAGGCTCGGTCTAGTCATGATTTTCCACCTTAGGGTTACCATTCATGGTCTTTCAACTAGTTTTAGAACAAACTATAACAAAAACCCAAATATAAACTTTATATTAAATCGAAGACTGTTAGCTGTGCACTAACCATGTGGAGGAGGAGATAGCACATGTGACAACTACTTTCTAGTGGTCTCGACTGATGGTGCTCTAGGGGTTAACATATTACTATTTCCTGCTCACATGTATTATAACTCAGATGGTTATCAATCTCCGTTCACATTTCGCGGTCCTTGCACAGTTTAGGACTCAGATTTATGTAACCGTGATTGTGAGTTTAGTTACTACCATCTGTTGACATGCCTTATCTCCTGGTTCCATTGTGGTTAACTCCCGCGGTTAGGGTTTGCGGTTAAGGCTCTGACATCTCCGTTGTTCGAATGAAAAATGGTCCCCGCACGCTTTAGGTCTGTGGTTTATGACTGATACTTAATTTTTATTGTTTGATGATGTGACTTCATTGTAATACAAATAGCTTGAGGGTTTATAACGTAGGTTTGTTTGTAATACAATAGGTCGAGGATTGAACACATAGGTTTTATATATTTTTTTTGGAATTGTTTTAGTACATAGATTTGTAATGTAATATGTACGATAGGTTTAGGAGTTAGGGTAGTGGTATAGAACTTAGGTTTAGGTATCTAATGTATGGATTTAGGTGTAAATTTATGGTTTTAGGTCTTAACATCATTTTTGTTCTAAATACAACCCTTTTTACATCAATTTCCACAAAGTGACATTTCAAACCCACATGATGACAAACCATATCTTGGCAGACTGACGACAACCAACATGTCAACAACCAAATGCTGTGAGGCAGATGACAATCACATGTCAACAACCAGATTCGAAACGATTTTACCATGAAAACTGTATGCATTATTGGATAACTTGAACCATAAACATCATTGTCGAAGCTGACGACAGCAGACACTGAGTGTCGATGATGAAACTGAACTGTGTAACTGATCTGATGAGTTCCTCCTACATCGTTGTGATGGCAAGATCATGCAGAAAGAGAAAAATAAAGGAAGCATGCCTAAATACTTTCCTATAACTAAACTAAGAAGTGGATCAATCGAGAGAATGCGAAGGGACACAAGTTTGAAACCACCATCCAAGAATAAATATCATTGCAGATTAGGCATCACGAAGCCATGCAGAGGTGAAGAAAAAGCATATCCAAGAAGACATCCATCACTTAGCAGCAACAGTGACTTGACATTTCCACATCATCAAGAAATCCATGTCAATAATGTCATGTCATGTCATGAGTGGTCATATTCCACATCACTATTGTGCACCGTGTATATTGTATTCAAATGTAGTGTAAAATGGAATTCCAAAGGACACAGATGGAATGTAAAGAGTCATGTAAGTTGAAAATCATAGGAATTCAAACATTCATGAGGGTAGTTGAAGAGTCACCCTAGGTTATATATGCTCCCTCATTATATGAGCAAAGTAATTTTCACCTTGGCTCCTCCCGGAAGGCATTAGAGAGATTAACTAGTTATTTAAGGAGGAAGGAGTGTCTCCAATGTCCCACAATTGGGGCTCAAGATGTACCTTGTAATCATGTATCTTGGAACTCTTACTTAATAATAGAAGCATTTACTGCCATCATGTTCTCCATGCATGGAAAATTAATCTTTGTAATACTATTCTATGGATGTTTGTATTTCATGTTTGCTTTCACATGTGCTAAGATAGATGAACTATTTCGGTTAGTTTAGTGCTTATCTTATCTATAATGTGATGTAATTTTTGTTATTATTGTCCCATCCTTGTGGACTATTCTATGGGATACTAGACAAATATTTCTAATTGATTGGTTGTAATGACCATAGCATCCGATGTGGACTATTTCATTGGATGTTAGACGTAACTTTCTAGTACATCTCCGTCTCTTCTTGGGTGGTTCTATTACCTCTCACTTAGGGGCTCACTATTCTTCCCCTTTGTAGTAGAAGAACCTTGACATAGTTACAACTAAACACTCACCAAGCGTAACCACTTCCTTTTCAAATACATAATTGCACCCCTCTCTCATGTTGATAGCTAGAGCCAAGGCAAATATTTTAGGTTTTAGCAACGAGGCCTTTATACCAAATGGCCTCCTACACCAAATGGTGTGAGGTGTAATTGGGACTTCATACTAGGGAGATCCCCAGAATGTTGCTGGGTCCACCATAGTCAATACGTACATAATATATTCTATTTCTTCCATGACTTTATTTTTCCTGTATCAAATCCTTTAATAGATTTAACTTCAACTAGGTTAAAATTATCTAAAGACTTTGCAGGAACGATAACGTGAGTCATATTCTTCACAATAACGTTTCCAACAGTAAATGGAAAGGAAAGATTTTTTTTTTTCCTGTTCAATTGTAACTACAGAACTACACTATTTCCAAAATAATTCACCAACAAAACACCTATCTAAAACAAACTTCAGCAATAACGACGACCAATCTTGAAAACCATAGGTTCGAATAATTGTATTGCTTTCTATTTCCTCATGCTCCCCTTTGCTAGATAGGAAAACCTAAGCCTCTCTAGATATTTGAGGAGGCTCTTGTCTAGTTACCATGCAATAGACTTTCCTTACAAACACATCTTAAATTAAACCAAATTTTAAAGAAGTTTTATGCTTCCATAATACAGGATACTAGAACTACATTGGTTCCTCAACAAAATTGAGTTTAGGATTATAGGGTAAACTGTGAAAGACATGCCTTGACACGAGGGTTGTTATTTGATATGCCATCATAACAAAATTATTTTTCTTTTATAATCTAATTAATTGAACAACTAAGTCATTGGAAATGACATCAATCCAATAAAAATTACAATTTTTTTTATATCTCATAAAACATAGAAAATGTATTTTGGAACATTTTTTGTACCTTCTCACCCCATTACATGGTCAAAGAGCTAACAAAAATCCTTAATCTATTTTCTATAAAGAGAAATATGTTGTAGAGAAAGATCAGAAGGAACCTTAGAAGTTGGAGAAATGAATTCTCCAATAATGTCAATCTCGCGTTTTTCTAGCTTCAGAAATCCATTCGCATCAGAAAACTCTAAACACTTGTTCAATTCTAGTAACTTAAGTAACCATTTGAATACCTTAAGATTCAAAATAACCTTTTCCACTCCTAGCTTAATTGTTCTCATTCTTGAATCAAAATTGTTTGCGCACACATAAATAATTACTCTAAAATCAAAGACCTTTGAAACGAACCTAGCTTTTGCAAATCACCAGTTGTTAATCTTACTCGTGTGAAAACTACTAGGTGTGACACTCCAAAGCCAACATATACGGAAAGTAATGCAAAGAAATTTTGAAATTCCAAAAGCATCTGGTTCATTTACTCCGCACTTTTCTCTTGCTTCAAGATCATTGATATATCTGTCATAAGAATCATAAATTTAGAATATACAATAATATGTCTAGTCTATCGAGGGGGAAAATTTCCTTGCACAACAAAAAATCAGCGTAATCACGAGTTTTTTTCAAATAATATGGCAGTAGGAGTGTTCAAATCATGTTTTTGATAATTTAAATGGACTCAACATCATCAAAAACCCCAGTGACACACAAAATATTAAATCTTTACAGGTGTAACCTAGAGTTATAAAAATTTATGTCAGATCTTATGAGAAACATGGTGAAATTTCCATGGTTTTTTAGAACAAATTTGAAGTATCATCAAATTGTGGCTATGATCATGAAAACTAGCTTAAAATTGTCAGTAATAGTTGTATATAGTAAAATGTGCAAGTACATTCACAAATAAATATTATGCGAAGGCATGTTCACCTACCTTCTACAACAAACCAACCTAATAGTTGGTCTCCACTTCTATGGAAAATTGAAGCAAATTTGATTTACGAATGACTTGACATGCAAGTTTTAACTTTACCACACAAAAGCTAAAGGTCAAGACACATTTGATCCACCTAGACAAAGTTACATATATTCATCGCATATTTATTTCACATACATATCTCCCAGACAACTTGACACATAGTTCCGATGCAGAGGGGGCCTTATTCCACAAAGAAAAAATTATTTTTAATCTCTTTTCCATTTAAAACTTTTACTTATTTAGTTATGTGGAAGAGAAGTTTCATACAACCACGGATCAAATTCTTACGTCAAGGTTGTGCAATTTTAGCTATGTGAAAGAACAGTTGCATAGAGATGTGAATCTGTGTGAAATTAAGGATGTGAGGAGGACGGGGTGCAAAGGTAACTTTATTCCATAAACGCGAAACAAATTTAATAACCAGAAACATAAAATTTAATTCATAATGTAATAGGAACAACTAGAAAGAGGAATATGTAAACTAGAAGTAATGAATATTTTGTAGATTAAATACTTATTATTATGCAATATTAGATTAAATGTCCTTTTATGCATTTGAAAAAATAGTCTTCTACGGGAGAACGAATGTGCAAAAAAAGGATGGGAAACACTGATACACAATGAAATGGCTACAATAGTAAGGAAAAATGCCATTTAACATTTGAATTCATTTGAAATAAAAACCAATAACTTCGACCAAGTGGCACAAGTCAAGGAACATAAACTACAACTTTGTACCTCCACAAATATTACACTAATTAATTAACCATGATTTACAGTGTATCCAAACCCCAGATAAATACTTCCATTATAAGCTCAACACAAGGAAAATCTCCTATGAGTATTATGTTTACATATTTTTTTAAAAAACTAATGTTTCGAGTCTTTGAATATTAACCTCTAATGACATCCTCTTGTTATGAAATTTAATAATATTTAATGCATATGCACATACAAAATAGTGTACCAAAAAATTTCACGTTCCTTGATTTGTACAAATGTTCTCTCCTAACTGTTCCTATTATGCTTGTCAAAATTGTTACACATGTCACACTAAATAATTAGCACATACCAAAGATAACCACCATCACATCCATTTACTCTGCACTTTTCCACTGATTTAATATTACTATTACATGTGTAATAAGAAACATCAATGTTGGACACCTAATCCTCAATGGGTTAGTGTGGAAGCCGAATGGACAAAAGGAGTCCAAAAGACCTTGGGATGTGAAACCCAATGGTCACCACATGTACTATAAATGTATATCTCTTGTTAATAAAAATTGTACTCTCATGATTTATCATTCATGTTGTTCTTGCTCCCATGTGCGTTTAACATGGTATCAGAGCTGCAGGTGTATTCTTGCCCTGCCTACTTATTGTGAGCCGATGGTTTTGTGACCTAGCCTAATTTTATATTTTTTTGGTCCGCCATTTTCCAGCCGTCTGATCTATCATTTTCAGGCCCTGTAGTAGCAGCCCTACTTTCCTCTCCCTACCGCATGTTGCCCTGGAATCTATCCATTTCTGAAAGAACATTTTCTATGTATTTCCATATTGATATCTCAACAAGACTCATGCTAAGTTTTTTGCACAACCATTTGTTTGCGCTATTGTACAGTAACTCATATTTGTTCAGCACTTCAGATGTGTTGGCCGAAGCATTTATGTAATTGTGCATTGAATAATCTCTTTTGGATTAATTAATCCTGGTATTGGTGTTGTGTCTTATTTGCATTGCCTCGTATCTGGTTGAATAACGTAAGCCCTACAATTGAATGTGAGTTTGAATTGATCCTGCGTTGAAGCATGCGTTGAATTTTGAATGTGTTCAAGGTTGTTTGTATGTTGTATTGGTTATCAAGCCGACAATATTTCCCAAGGAAAAGCTTGTTACCAAATCATGCCATTTTTTGTTGGATCAGTGCTGAATCATTGTTGTCGAAGTAAAGATTGCAGAAACAGAGCTTAGAAGGCATATTATTATATAAATGTGCGAATTCAAGGCTGAGTGCATCCTCAGCAAGGAGGGACAGTTACATTGAAGTGCTCTGCAACCTGTGAGAACCATGGTGAATGTTGCCTAAAGTGAATGCTTGATTCAAATGATGTCGGTTAGAATTATGCTTATTGGAATTTTCCGGGTAATGCTGAAATGACCATTTCAAATTATGCCAATAATGATGATTCCAGTTCGAATGCTACTAGGAATGCTGTTAGTTCTTCGAATGATGCTGATGGAAAAAATCTCGTCCCAATCATGACCCTTTTCGAATGATGATGGGAATGCTTTTTCCGAACCATGATCGTGCTTGACTTATGATGTGAGTTATGCTTGGAATGATGGGAATTACGTTGGAAAAATCATAGCATCAAATCAATTTAATAGGCAGTTTCAATTAAAATTGTAGAAACCAGAGTTTTCAGTGAAAGAATTGAATTAGGAGATGCGTAAGGAAGTTTTAAATGGAATTGGTGTTGGCACGTTGGATTAGACAGCAATGTCAGCTCGATTTGTCATCGTGGAAGAGAGATTGAAGGATCGAAGAGGAGCTGAATTCAATTCCTATGGTGAAGACTGCATTTAAGATTGAGTCTGCAGTGGTATTGTGCGTTGAAGGGCGTTCAACAAGTATAAAAACCAGCGTTAAAATAGTGGTAGCACACTATTAAGACTGGTGTGTGTGCAACGTTCATAGTTGCTGGCACATAAGGAGTTAATCAAGCTTGATTGAAGTAAAGGTGCACTTGAATTCGCAGAGGCGTTCATGAGTGTAACCCCTGCATATGTGGGTTGAATGGTGCGTTACGCTGCGTTACTGGTTTGACGAACGCCCAGAAGAATGTTTTGGTGTCAAAACTGTTTGATAAATGCTTGGTGTTTCCTACTGTTACGCTTGGTATTTCCTACTGTTACACTTGGCTGCCTCCACTTGAGTTTTGATGCTGTCTATTACTTTGAATCCTCTCGCAGAATTGGCGTTTGGGCCTACAGTCTTTTCTCCGGTAAACTTTGCGTTGTCATCCAATAAGATTGAACCATACACCATAGCATGGTATCAATCGGTTGTTCCTCTTTCAATATTTTATCCAACTCTGAAATTTCATGAGCTTTTACATACAATCGAGCTCCCAGCGATCTCTCCGTCTTCGTCATCAAATTCTCTTCCGCCATGAATACAGTCAGAATGAACGAAATTTAAATTACATATCATAAATCTGAAGACTGCACCTAATATATTGAGTAGCACTTCAAGGAATTTTGTTTTAGGCAGCTTACAGTTTCAGAGAAGAGACGCAGAAAGTGTCATGATGATGAGTCACATTCAAGCATGTCACAGAAGTTTCTGAGCAGTACTCCACTTTGTAGACACACCCAGCTCGGAACATAACATTCCTCCATTGTCTTTACTTGGGGAGTGTTCAAATTTACATATGCAGCCCAATGTCGACCATTTGAGCTTGTTGAATAAGCATAATGTGTGTCAATGTAACTCGGTAGGGAACTTAATGGGCCTCCAATATCTTTGCCTGAGCGGGTGCTCCATTTAGCAGAAATGCGCAGACTCGGTTGCGAACGTAATGAGCCTCCATTATCTTTATTTAGGCGGGCGTTCAAATTTACAAATGCTGCCCAATGTTGCATTTGACTTCATTGGATTTGCCTCACACTCAGTTTCCAATGGGTTCTCCCATTAACTTCTAGGGGATTGGTTCTTGCCCATTGAACTATAATAATTTGATTTGCTTCAGCAAGAAGGTTATTAGTATTCATCTATTTTCCACATCTTCCCATCTGTTTTCTTCATCTTCAATTCACTTTTTGAAATTCAGGGGATATCAAGCATGTATGCCCTGAGAATCGAACACGCGTCCACCGACTGGTGTCCGGCAAAGGTAAATAGTTGCTTCTTGTAGTCAACTTGTTCAGAAAGCAAAGAGTAAATGGTTTGTGTAAAGATTAAATGAAAGACGGTTTGTATTTGGTGAAATACTCGAGTCATTGTTCAAAGCTCAGATGTATATAAGACTACAATGGTTTAATCGCTTGTTCCAAAAATGTATTGAGGCCTTCCAAATCAAATCACTCTGAATATATACTCTTGGTTGTTTCCTTCAAGATATTACTGTGTACTGTGAGTGGATATTACTTTTCTGCATTAAGTAATAATTGTGATCAGTTTTTAAGGTGTAAATCTGACAAGTTTTTAAGGTGTAAATCTGACAATGAAGAAAAATGGCCAAAATCAGTCAGGTATTAGAGTTCATGAAAACTCTTGTACAATCTACTGTTGATAACACATTACAAATTAGCAAAGGATCTCTCTCAAAAATTTAGATATGTCTACAAAATGCACAAGAAAAGATTGATTTTTTGCAGCTTGAATCACAACTACAGCAAGAAGAGCTACATCAAAATAGACATCATTTTGAACCTGTTTTTGTTCAAAACATTGAGACACCCACCCATCAACAGCAAATCAATAATGTTATCGTTCATTCAAATAAAGTAGCAGCTATACATGCAGATGCAGAAACTCAGTCTGCACTTCCCAAGCCCATCATCAGACCTTGGGAACAGCTTGTCCACAACAAGCACAGAACTGGTCTTGGATATGACAAGGACTTCTCCTTTCATATTCCAGACTACTCAAAACCCATTCAGTTTCAGAGTGTTGGATTCATTCATGAAAGTTCACCTGTTCCTCATGATATTTCAGCTTTAGCTGTTCCAGAATCTGCCCCTCTTCCACAACAACAACAACAAGATCGTGAAATGCCAACACTGTGACCGAGTTGGCCATTTGAAAGATCATTGTTTTGATCTTCATCCATGTAAGCACTATCATAAAACCAGTCATTCTTCACAGAGATGCTTTAGAAACAAACATCCTGCAAGAACAAAGATTCATCTTGGATGGATCGCTTCTTGGCAATGGGCATCAACAGCCAAGAAGATATTCAAAACACATCTCAGAACTTGTTCCAGAGTATTGAAAAGCCTTGCAGTGGAGTTTTCGCCATCATCTCACCTTGTATTAGACAGGGGGGGTAAATGATGGTCATCTACAAGCTTCAAAGTCACATCAAGCAAGCCTAAGCCACAACTTGCCACACCAGTTTCAGAGTTGTAGCCAGAGAAAAATACACCCCTGACCATGCCATCAGTTGGTAAACTGGGACACTTCCTCTAGCAAAAGACTTCAGCTTCTTGCCAGTTTTGGAAGAATTCCAGGAACAAAATTGAGAACACTTCCTCCAGCAGAAGACTCCAACTTCTTGCCAGTTTTGGAAGAGTTCCTAGAATTGCATTAAGCATTCCAAAGTTGTTGGTCATCCTTAAACCATCACAGGTTGAGACATCCCTTTTCAGGTTGAAGTTTTCCCTTTTATGCAGGGTGAGACCTCCCTTTCATGGTTGAAGGTTTCCCTCTTCAAATCAATAGGAGCACTTCCTCTAACAGAAGACTTCAGCGTCTTGCCAGTTTTGGAATAGTTTTGGGAACTGCACTAAGCATTCCAGTGTTGGTGGTCATCCTTAAACCACCGCCCTTTATACCAACATTTCAGAGAGCACATTCAGCCTAGTGTTGCCATGCATTTTTGCACATTTTGTATTTAAGCTCTCTTCTTGGACTCATACATAACCCTTCAGATTAAGGGTGGGAATGTTGGACACCTAATCCTCAATGGGTTAGTGTGGAAGCCGAATGGACAAAAGGAGTCCAAGAGACCTTGGGATGTGAAACCTAATGGTCACCACATGTACTATAAATGTATATCTCTTGTTAATAAAAATTGTACTCTCAGTATTTATCATTCATATTGTTCTTGCTCCCATGTGTGTTTAACAATCAATTTACCATATAAAATAAATGTGAACTACCTGTGATCATGACATTCAACCAAGAAACTGTGAATAATAAATGTGAATAGAAAATCATCCAAGGTGAATTCATTTAAAAGGTGGGAGTATTGTAGAGATTTTTTATTTTGCACTACTGGAACCAACCATGAATTAATATTCTATTCTAATAACTTTATGTTCAATGCATTCATCTCTAACATGTACTAGACATTGGTAACAGGGAGCACCACACTACATTTCTCTGAAACTGTCTTCGGATGACCTTACGTTGTGATTTATGTACCTTCCAATATGATAATTAGAGACACGATTGAGAATCTAGTGAAGCAGAGACTGTAATTTTATGCGACCTCGACTTCGGAGATAACAGTGTACATAAGGAAACAAAGGCTCTCATAATACTCCCATGTTTTAAATACAATTTGCAAAGAGAAAATGTTACATGATCTGATATTCGAAATACATAGTCGATTAGAAGATGCTCCTATCAATATGAGCAAATAACTTCTTTAATTTCTCCAATAACAATTTTTAATGTTTGTTGACTTATTTCCCCAGAAATCACCACTTGATACTTTTTTGCATTCAAGATATGTCACAAAATCTCTCTATTTCAGATAAAACTACCATCCAAATATTTTGATGTACCCAATGTTTTTACTCTAATTAATAGAAAACAACAATATTGCTAAATACCAATCCTTTTTAGCATGTATGATGTTATTTCTCTACCCAATGATATGACAACTTACATAATTTGATTAGTATTTGTTGAATAACAACAATCTTCCCAACATGCACTAAAGGCACCTAATTAAATATTCAATAATTAGTTTTTAGTTCACAAATGTGAGAAGAAAGAATGTGTGCAAAATAAGTTTTTTCGACGAGAAATTTATGTGCAAAACCACAACATTATGAATGAAATATTCTGCAAATAGCAAATGTTATACATTTATGTATTCAACAAATATAATCAAGAGAAAATGGGTTATTTGTATCACTATAGATAATGTTTTTTGCATCACTATACTGGCCATTTCAAATTCTTGTAGACTCGTTTTCCTAGAAATCACCACCTCCTACTATTTTGTGTCTGAAACATGTTATATAGATAAATTTGGCATCCAATTTTTTGAGCATCTCAATGTATGTCCTCAGATTAATAGGAAACACCACCGCGGGTAAATATCATCCTTTTCAACATTTCGTTCAACTTCTATGCACCTAGACACATCGTCAATCAATGTATTGATGTGTAGAAGAAATGAGAGAACCACACAATGTATCAACTTTTCCACACATTATTCAATCGACACATATTCATAGATATATGAAACTACTCTTCCGCACATGTCGATTTGTAAAAGTTTTAAATGGTAGAGAGTTTAAAATTAATTATGTCTCTATGGAATATACTCATCTATGCAACCATGTTCTCCCTCACACACTCCATCCTCTTCATATCCTTCATTCTATACATATTCATAGGTCTATGAAACAACTCTCCCACATAACAAAATATATAAAAGTTTAGAATAAAAAAGAATTAAGTCCCCATTGCACCCTCGTTCTCCTACATGCACCGTGTCATCTGCATATCCTTCATTCCACACAACAAAAACTTCTTCCTCAACTCTGTGTTCTGGCTCTCATTCTCTCGTACATAACCCATCATCCACAAATCCTTCATTCTACAAATATTCACAATTTTATGCAATAGTTGTTTTGCATACATAGATCTGTAAGAGGTTTAAATGGAAAATAGTTTAAAATTAATTTTTTGCCTATGGAATAAAGTAATCTTCACACCCTCATTCTCTAGCACATACCCTGTCCTCTGCAAAGTAAAAGCTTTGCACAAGGAAACATGGGGTCGTTTCTTTAGTTAGTGCTCTGACACATATTGCTAGTTGGTTTATTTTTCATTTGTTCATTTTAAGTTCTTTTCCACACTCCATTGTGCCTTTTACATTTTGAATAAATTCCACTCCTTTACACTTACCCTATCATGAGCACATCCTCCATTGCACATAAAATCAAAGCTCTATGCAACTCCTCTCCCACACTGTCAAATATGTCAAGAAATTAAATACAAAAGAATAAATTTTCCTCTTCATCTTTGATACATACACCATCCTCCATACATCCCTCATTCTATATAGATCGAAGAAACACCTCCCCCAGAAACCCTCCTCACCTATTCAAAGGACCTCCATTCTACTGCAATACTCTGTCCTCCACACAGTAAAAGCTTCGCGCAAGGAAACTAAATAGTAACATAACAATGTCAATTTTAGAGCACTCACTAACATAATGGTCACTCAAAAAATTAGTTTTTGGTTAGTTTTAAAATGAATTGTTAGGCACTGAAAAATACTGAAAATAAGATTCCCTCCACCAAGACAATTATATCCCATTGCACCTCCCTCACCCAATAAAAAAAATAGAAATAATATTTGTAAAAAATGGAATTTTTTTTTGAATTTATGTAAAAATAGAAATATTAAGGATTTTCTTGAAACTTTAGTTAAAATTGCAAAAACATAGACAAATAATGCAAAGTCAACTCACCTTGACTTTGAGTTGAATATTATAGTCTATTGTGCCTACTATATTTTGTATAAAGTCCCATCCTTTGCACATATGCCATTCTCCATACAGTAAAAGATTTGCACAATAAAGCTCCACACAATGAAACCTAATAATGTTAATTTGATATGTTTTCATAGTTAAATTAATTAAAGTTCCCTTTGGACTCTGTGTACCCGCACATACCTCGTCCTTCGCACATCCTTCATTCTGCAAAGATTCATAAACCTATGCAACTACTCTCCTGCACAATTAAATCTGTAAAAGTTTTAAATGAAAAGAAATTTAAAATTGATTTATGCGTTTGTTTTCCATTATTTCATTTTAAGCTATTTTCCACACTCCATTGTTCCCATTACATTTTGAATAAAGTTCCCTCCTCTGCACATGCCCCATCCTCATCACATACTTCATTTCACACAGACTCATAGCTCTATGCAACTACTCTCCCACACAGTCAAATCTATAAAAAAATTAAATGGAAAATAATAAAGTTCCCTCTGCACTCTTGTTAAACCCGTGGATCCTTCATTCCAAATAGATCAAAGAAGCTCCACCCGCTAGCTCTGCTTATGCAAACGACCCTCGTTCTCCCGCACATACTTTATCCTCCGTACAATAAAAAAATCTACACAAGGAAACATAATAGTAACATACGAATATCAATATCAGAGTGCTCACCAACAGAATGACCACTCACAGAATTAATATTTAGTTAATTTTATAATGAGTTGTTAGGAACCAAAAAATACAAAAAATAAAACTCCCTCCAATATGGGAATTATCTCCTATCAGAGTTCCCTCAGCCAATAAAATAATAAAAATAAGGTTTGCAGAAAATTAGATTTTTTTTTTTTTTAAATTTATGAAAAAATACAAATACTAAACATATTTCCAAAACTTTATATAAAATTGAAAAAACACAAGAAAATAATGCAGATTCAATTCACTTTAACCTCAAGGAAAATGCTATAATCCATTGTTCCTACTACATTTTGAATAAAGTCCCATCCTCAACACGTACCCCGTCATTTGCACAGTAAAAACTCCACACAAGTAAATATTTGCACAAGAAAGCTCCTCACAAGGAAATATAATAATATTAATTCGATATTTGTTCATAATTAAATTAATTAAATTTCCCTCTGCACCTCGTGCTCCTGCACATAACTCATGCTATGGAAATATTTCATTACACAAAGATTCATAGCTCTATGCAACTGATCTCCCGCACAACTAGATCTGTAAAAGTTTTAAATGAAAAGAAGTTTAAAATTAATTTCGTCACTATGGAATAAATTTCCCTCACACCCTCGTTCTCTAGCCATACTTTTTTTCCTCCACACAACAAAATCTCGGCACAAGGTAACATAATAATATTAATTTGAGATTTGTTCAACCTTCCCCCCCCCCCCCCCCTATGCAAAGGAATTGCGACAACAACAATTTTGACAACATTGGGCAAAGTAGTAACATAACACTGTGAGCGTTAGAGCGCCCCCTCCTATGCAAAGGATCCCCGTTCTCTCGCACATATTTCCCTTCGAACAAGGAAACATAATAATATTAATTGGATATTTGTTCAATTGTGCCCCACTCCCGTCGCCCCCTCGCCCCTATGAAAGGGACCTACAATCTCATCAATTACAAAATCATTGGGCATAGTAGTAACACAATAGTGTCAATATTAGAATACTCACCAATAGAATGACAACTCATGAAATAAGTTTTTTTTTAAATGAATTGATAGACACTAATTAATAATAAAAAAAATGCCCTCCATCAAGGAAATTATGTTCGATCAGATCTCCCTTACCTAATTAAAAATTAACAATAAGATTTGCTAAAAATTAAAAAATTATTTTTGAATTTTTGGAAAAATAAAATATTCAACATTTTCAAAAGCTTGATTAAAATTACAAAACACCGGGCACTAATAAAAATTACAATATAAACATTTCATTTATTTAATGTAAATCATCAATAACATTAAAAAAATATCAAAATAATTAGTATAATTTATCAATTCAAATTTATTTATTTAAATAATATAAAAATAAATTATAAATTAAATTTTTATTTATTTTGGTATTAAAAATATAAAAACAAATTAATAAATTTAAACCCTTTATTGATTTCTTTCCTTTTTAAAAAAAAAATAAAATATAGCTTTTAAAATATCTTAGTACATCATCTTAGTATATTTCTTAATTTCAAAAGTAATATAAAAATGAATTAATAAATCATAATTTTCATTACTTATCAAGTAAAATCCACAATATTTATAAAAACAACCGAACCCCAACCTCACACTCTATCATTTATATCAGTTAAATATTCCAACAACCCACCAAAAAGTGAAACTAATTGCACATACCAATATTGAAAAAGGGAACAGTTAATACTACTTTATTATACTTACCAACTTAATGTTTATTGTGGAATTGTTCTACCCAAATATTCCATTTCCGATAAATAGATTTAATCAAGGTTACAAATTTGAACAAACCTTAGGTGTCGCTATGGGATCGCCTCTTTCGCCAATCGTGGCAAACCTTTTCATGGAAAAATTCGAGAAGAAGGCTCTCGATTCTTACACATTAAAACCTAAATCTTGGGTTAGGTTTGTAGACGACACCAGTGTCAACTGGCCTCATGGCGGGAATGAGCTTAACAAGTTTTTGGATAATCTTAATAGCATTTCTGCAGACATCAAATTTACAATGGAAGTAGAAGAAAATAATTGCATTCCCTTCTTGGAAATTCTCCTCATAAGAAGAAATGATGGCTCAATAGGTCATATTGTATTTAGGAAGAAAGCCCATACCAATAACTACCTTCATGCTGATTCACACCACCACCCAGCTCAAAAAATGGGGGTACTGCAAACCCTCTTCACTAGAGCTTGTAGGATTTCTGATACAAACCATACTGATGAAGAAATTTCTTACCTAAAAAGAACATTCGCCAACTTAGGATACAGCAATAAAAGCATATTCAAAGCCATTCAAAAGGCCAAAACTGATAACAATAAAAACAAGGTGAAAGACCCCTCAACCTCTAATCCATACCTTCCGTACATTCAAGGAGTCACAGACAAGCTAGCTAAAATCTCAAAAAGAAAAATATAAATGCTGCATTCAAACCCTGGTCAACCATCAAACAAAGAATGAAATTTGTTAAGGATATCCAAGAGCAACTTCAGCAGAAAGGGGTGTATATCATCAATTGCTCTTGTGGGGATCAATATATAGGGGAAACAGGTAGGTCCGTGAGAATTAGGCTCAAAGAACATAATGCAGATATTTGTAACGAAACAACCAGCTCTTCAGCCCTGGCCGAACATGTAGGTAAAACTAATCACCATATATGCCTTGAAGATGCCAAGGTCATTGCCAACGAAGATTACCACTTCAAGCGAAAGGATAGAGAAGCTATTGAAATCATAAAACACCCGTGAAACCTTAATAGGGGTGGAGGCCTAAAAATTAGCAAGAATTGGAACCCTTTGCTCGCCCCCCACAAAGAATAACATGAGTTCTCATAATATCTATAACTAGGTTAAATATAGAACTTAGGAAATAACTTGAGTAACTAATAAACATACAGCTTATCCCTCTACTCCTTTTTATTCAATAGCAGCATAATGCATTAATGAATAATAAATTAACAACATAATAAACTTAATAATGTAAATAACGGTAAATGATTAGATAAACCTATGATATAAATAACAATCTTGTGTTATAAATAACAATAAAATAATGATTAGTAATAATAAATAATAATAAATAACATAACAATAAAAATGATAACTAGGGATTAATAATAATATAGTTAGTAATATAAACAATGATGAATAATAATATTAATGATGAATAATAATAATAAATAATGATTAATAATAATAATATAATAATAAATATAATATAAACATAATTAAATAATAAAATAATAGAATAAATATAATATATAATATTATAAAAATAATAAAATAATAATTAAATTAATAAAATATTAATATAAATAATAACTAATATTAATATAATGTAATAATAATAATAAATACATAATTGATAAAATAGCAATAATAATAATAATAATTAAATAATAATATAAAAATAATTCTATTAATAATTAAATAATGATTAATAATAATATAATATAATAATGATTAATGAGTAAATAACTTTATGATATTAAATAAACTATATGATATTAAATAATCAATAAACAATGATTAATAATAACAAATAATAATAAACAACATAATTATATGATAAAACTAAGGATTAAATAATAATGTAGATCAATAATAATAAACCAAGGTTAATAAACTTAATATAAATAATAAATATAAATAATAATAAGGATTAATATAACAACATAAATAATAATTAATAATAATAATATAATTAATAATATTAAATAATGAGTAATACATACTTAAATACTGAAATAATGCAATTTAATATAATTAAAGATTATAAGAATAATACAAAAATTGATTAATAATAATTAAGGTAAATATTATATAAAATAATAACATTTAATAATGATTAAGAACCATAAACAATACTAATAAATATAAGGAAGGAAAATGATTTAAATAAATATAAATAATGAAATAATAGCAATTTTACATCATCCTTTTACATATTTATCAAAACCCTTTTCCTTCTTTTCTCCGTACATCTGTCTTTGATGATGAGTCTGGGTCTAGACTCGAAACGTCGACCACAATATAAAGATGAATACTGTGGAAAATTCAATTTCCTCTCAAAAACCACATCACAGTAATCTACAATCCAAACTAATATTCTTATTACAAATTAAAATTACACCAATGCTAGTGAGCAGGGTTGGAATTTGGATTCTTTATTACCTGTCAAATAATTTTTTTTTGACGTTTTGGGTTTTTATGTTGGCCGTCAAGGAACGTTATGTCTAAAATTTTGCTCTTCAATCAAAATGTTTGATAATAAATCGACCCTTCATCAATAAAGGTTTAATTAAAAAATACTTTTCAATCACACCACTGTGTTAACTTTTTCTCACATATTTATAATAAGAAAAAAACAACGTGACCATGACTAAATGATTTGTTGAATCATAAAGGTTGTTTTACTCATGGATGGGATCCATAACTCCCAAACCATCGAGATTCAGTGCTTCTCCAAAACACATATACAAAAATTATGAGTAAATCTAGAAATCTATTTTACTCACACCCAACTCATTGTTTTGCATCATCTAACTCCTATTTTTAATTTCTCAATTTGTAGTTTCTATTAATAATTTAAATGTTACAATTTCAGTAAAGCACAATAGATTTCTTTCACCAAATAAACAAAAAACTTCAAAAAAAAAATCCATCTTAAAAACTTTGGAGTTGACCAACAACTATCCTCCACAATGCCCATCCTCTCCACCATCATAATATCACGAAATCTAGATAAAGTTCAATTTTAATAAACTCAATAAACTTAATTTATTTAAATATAAACAACCATAAATTTTAATTATTTAAATAAAAACAAATATTAATAATATTAAATTCCAAATAATTACGGTACTTAATTATTTAATCACTCAATATAATATAATTACTTCTATCAATATATACCTATAACTTTAAAAATAACAATACACCTATAACTTTAATAACATGAAAATTAATTTATTTCAATAAAAACAAATATTAGAGAATTCCAAATATTACTGCACTTCTTTATAAGACTGTTGTTTGAGAGGGTAGTAATCACGTTTTTGCAAAAAAGTGAACAGTAAAAAATAAGTTTTAGAACTTTGAAAGCCCATCACAAAAAACGGCTTTTTAAAATTTTTAAATGTGAAATACGGTCAAAATGCCTTGTGACGGGCATTTTGCCCGTCAAATTCCAACCCTGGTTGAGAGGGATCAAATCTGTCAAGGTGTAAATTTCTTTTGGAGTGAAGACTTGAGAAAATATTTGCATCTCAAAATTTGATTCCTTTGTGCCACTTAATAAATCTATAAATAAAATATAATCTTATAACTAGTTCTTATAATATATTTATACCTATATAAAAACATTCTTATTTTAATTTTGTTAAAGCCTTCCTAATAAATAAATTATTATATCTATATAAAACATTCTATTTTAATTTTGTTAAAAACCTTCCCAATACATATGGTTTATATACATAACCACATTTTTTTGATATGTTTTATAATTTTTATAATAGAAGTATTTTAATGTTTATAATATATATATATATATATATATATAATATATATATATATATATATATATATATAATTTAATTAATTAATTAATTATTAATTAATTTTATTTTTTTTTATTAATTTAATTTAAAATAAGAAATTCTGAAATATAATAATTAAAATCATTATGTTCACTCTCACCACACATAATTTATTAAGTTTTTATATTTTTTATTTATTAATAATGTTCCGAAATATCATGTTAATTAATATTAATTATTAAATATAAATACAATATAATATTCCATTATTTGAAATTCAAATTTTAAATAAATGTATAAGAAATGGTACATATAAATTCAAACGCTTATATTATTAATTTTTATTCAACTTCTATTTATTTATAAAAGATTGAAAATAACTTATAATTCAATACATATTACTATTGTTTTTCTAGTGCTAAATAGACAAGCACTAATTTTTTCATCTGGTAATTACTTCTAATGATATATGAACATCATTAAATAGTTACACACAAAAATTTCAACTTCTTATATCTACTTCCACATGTGTAAGAGAGAAGAATATATGGGTGATATGTGTGTTATGATTGTATCTAGTGTCTTTTGATAGTGGTATTAGGTTGCCCCAAAAAGACACGTCTCTTGTAAATTAAATTTAAAATTAAATTAAATTTTATTTCTTTTAATTGTAACTTAAACTAAATTAAAATTTTCTTTCTTTTGATTTTAACTTGAGTAGTTGGGGAATACTTTCCGCGACTACCTAAAAATCAACACTCCGCCTTAGCTAGGGAGGTATTCACCTTGACTTGCTCAGATGTATCTCTTCGCTGTAAATTTTCTTTAAGTTTCACAACTCACATTATCAATATCATATCATTCAGGTCAACACACTTGACCTATAACAATCATAAGATCCACTCAGTACCATTATCCAGGTTAGCACATCTAATCTATGGTACTAGGTACCATCATCCCTGCTAGTACACCTAACCTATGGTGCATCATCAATATGTACTAGGTACCATCATCTAGGCTAGCACACTTGACCTATGGTACAACATCAATATGCACTAGCTACCATCATCCAAGCTAGCACACATAGCCTATGGTACAACAACCTGTCACCACGATCTGGTCGGCGCCTCAACCTCATGGTATATGAACTAGTACATGTTTACAATTGCCACGGTCAAACCTTAGGGAACATCCACGTTCCAAATTCACAAGGTTGACCAAACCCTAGAGGATATCCACATCCTCACATCATAGGGTTTCCATCACTCATGGTCAAACCCTAGGGAAACCCATGTCCCAAATCCAAAGGCTGCACTCTAGGCCATGATGCTAAAGACGCACCCACTCCATGAGTGTTTGAGCCTCAGGGACCATTCTCTTTAGAATGTTCGTCCCTCATTCTATCTCTCCAACAGTCTGGACCATGCTCTTATTGTCACTAAAAGTCCAAGTTGTGCCCCTCTTGTCCACCCATCAACAGTCTGGGCCATGCTCCTGTTGTCATCTATAGTCCGATAAATGCCCTTGTTGATGTCACATTAATGCTCTCTCTCACTTATAGAGGGGTTCTCCATAAGTTCAAACTTGTCTATGAAGTACCGAAACTTTACCCGAGACAAAGGCTTTGTGAGAATGTCGACTGTTTGCTCATAAATGGAGATATATAAGTGATCTAATTTATAATATTAGTTTGCAGTGCTAAGATCCTCCTCAGATTGTAAAAAAAATGCTTCCATTGTGCTTAAGGATTCATCAACTTTTGCAAGTGAAATGAAGAGTTTTTATGTTAATTTTATGAGAAATTTAACATAAATCAGAAACTAAACAGCAGCATAAGCATGTACAGAACATCATCAAAAACACATTACATCAAGCACATGATAAAGGATTTCACCCCTCCTGGGCTACGTCTCCTTGGTCTAGCTTCCAATGGCTTGGGCCTCTCTATTATGCTAAAAAATGTAAAAATCTGTGTTTACAATGCTCAAATGCTTCTAAAACTTGCTCCAATTAGTCCATAATACTAAAAAATGGCTATCTAGCCTCTTTTTGCATCAAATTTGGTGGAAAAATGAAGAAGTTATGATTTCTCCTAGTTCTCCCATTGTTCGTTCCACAAATTGCTCCATATCCAACAAGAACCCACAAATTTGCTCGAAAAATCCACTAACCGAGTGATAATTTTGCTGCGCGATGGGCCTTAATCCGTCGGCACCCACTGTCTTATCGCAAATCGTAATCAACGAAGTTCTGCGGGCTTATGGTCTTGAACAAGGTAGGCAATGTGCGATTGCGATATTGGCAGACCTGACGGGACATTAAAGTGCAACCTATAGCCTTGTCGCATCCGGGATATCGCAATCAATAGAAAATCGGTGGCCTTGTATATGCGGGACTTTTCAGTGTTGATATTTTCTATTGCGATATTGCATTGCAGCCCAAACCTGCTGGGGCCGATTTTGTGACGCCAACTCGCTTCCTTGTTGCGATGTGCGATATGCGATTTATCACATCGCAACCCTAATCTTGCCGGGGGCCGATTCTGTAACACCTCCCTTCACCAATATGCGATTTGTGAAGTGCGGGAACCAATGGCGGCCTACCACTTGGTGCCTCCCGATTCGCTAATTTAGCCTGCCATGTCATCCAATCTTGCCATGTGAGCAAGTCAAACTTGAACTTTGAATTGCTCTAACTTATGCATATGAGCTCAGGTTTGAGTGTCGTTCACACTGTTAGAATCAGAATGGCGAGTTCTTTGACTTGAAGCTAAGTTTATCAAGATTTTGACATTTTAATTTTTGAGCCTAATTTTGAGCACTTGATCAATAAGAGCCTCATTGCTCCCTTCTGCACCATATCATGAATGAAGTGGTACTTAATATCAATATGCTTCATCTTGTCATGAAACACTAAATTTTTTGTTAGCTCTACACAAATTTCATTGCCAATGAACAACACAATCAATTTCAGCATTTGGCTGAACAATCCAAAGAGTAGATTACAGAGGCACACTCCCTCACAACATGCTAAACTAGCTACAAAACAGTTAGTCTCTACAGTGCCGAGTGCGACAAATGCCTGCTACATGCAGAGCCCAAACTAAAGCAACATCCTGATGTGCTCTTTCTATCTTCTGCACTCCTTGCTCAATCTTAGTAGTCGTATTTCATCATTTAAGATATATTTCAATCCATATCTAACTGTACCATGTTGATACCTCAACACATGGTGTGCCACATGCCTTAGCTAAACCATAAACTAATGACTTCCTTCACTAGATCCATCACCACAATTACTTTTTGATCACCCTGGCTGGGTGCTCCCTTTGACACTAAAATAGATCCTACTGTGGTAATCTTGGATGCTCCCTCTGCCATTGCTACCTCTTAGTCACTGAAGCATGTCTGTTGTCTGGCATGGTCCATTCATATAAAAAGCATACTGCTCTGAGAGACATCTCATCTCTGAGCATCACTCTTGCAATCCATCATATGAAGGATCTCAATAATATACTTCCCTTGACAATGGAAGTAATGCATCAAATCTAGATCTCATCTCAAATTTTGAGGTCATCTTCCTCTGACACTGAAGTAAGGGTTCCTGTGGTAACCCTGACTACTTCCTCTATCACGGAAGCAAATATTCCTACAACTTTCTCTTCCTCTTAGTTAGAATAAGTCATCAACAAGATTATAGGCTCATCAAAACCCAAGGTACTTGATGACTGAAGCAAACATCTTGCCATAATCTTCTCCCTCTTTCTAGGAGAACCTTCTTACCATGGATTTCACTTTGTACTAATCTATGCTACCATCTAGTACATGTTAGATCTTGTTGACTCACTTGAAAGTCACAATTGACTTGCCTTAGGTCTTGGCATTATTTCCACATACATATTTCTTTCAAACTTGTTGGCTTGACTATCTACTCCCTCTGAACTAAAAGTTCTTCTAGTCCTCTGGCATGGTTCTAGATGCCTTGTTCCATTTCTCCCTCTCGAACAAAAATCTCTCTAGTTGAGTTTGTGCTCCACCTTGGGAGAATCCTCTTGTCATAAACTTTGCTTCATTCTTCAATATGTTTCTATCTGCTTCCAGAGCCTTGGAAGCCTTCACAATGTACCCACAACCTTCATTAAGAGGTCCTTTTAATCTAAGGATTATAGCGAATTGTCAACTCCCTCTTGATCCTTTCCGTTTTGTAGGAAGCATTGCAATCCCATCAAGCTATAATTTCTCATCCTTGTCCTCATCATTACCATTTTCCTTTCCTTTTCTTTCAGACATGAGATAAGGTTCCTTCTTTCAGTGGAAATGATCAATCCTAGGGTTTTATCCATAAAGCCTAATGCTTTCTTATCTAAGCCTTGTAGCTTGCTAGGGTTTACAAAGTATGAAACCTTAGATTTTCATTTTACATCTTCTTGTAAGTCCAATAGTTTTTGAAATGTGTACGATTCTCATTTTCATTTCCATTTTCCAAGCATACTAGAGCATTACTAAAAATTGTTTCTTGAGCTTTTCAACCCAAGTAGACGACACAAATTGATTTCTACACATCATTCAATTTTTTATTGAGAAACTTTCAACTTTGAAAGAGAAATCGAGCGTTTTTTCATTGTAAGCTTATCATGTTAATGCTTTTCCTTAATCGAAGTAAGATATAATACAATCTCCTACTTCTGAATCACAAGAAAACACAAAACCCTAAAATATATAAGCCCCTTCAGATTTTTATGTATTCTTACAATGTTTGGTCCTTATGCTTGAGTAGTTATTCACGCTTTCTTCATCGAACTGCATATCCAAACTTATCTGAACACAATTACCAACTTAACGAGACTAGAATGAATTATCACTTTTTTAGAAGTTGTAAAAAATCCTTAGATTTCGAAAAGTGTTGATTCAAAATACACATTTTTTTTTGAGCATATTTTTGAGACTTTAAATTTTCGTATGTATTAAGTATGCACATTTTTTATTTTTATTTTTTAACGTTAGTAATGTTCATGCCAATTTTGAAAAGTGTTGATGATCCTTTTTTTTTGGCATATTTTTGACACTTTAAATTTTCTAATGTCCTAAGTACACACAATCGTTTTTATACGTTGATTATTTAACCATTTTTCAAGGCGTCTTATTCCTCTTCTTGTTTTTTCATAAAATGTTTGATTTTTAAAGGTTTTCCAAACTTTTGTATGTGTATGTGTGTGTGTGTGTGTGTTTTAAATGAATATTTCAATACACATAACATAATTGTCACTAAAAAATAATAAATTTAAACACTCAACAAAAATTACACATTTTGTATATAGATATAATTAAAAAATACGTATTTATGACACTTTCGCTAAAAATGACATGTTAAATAAAAGTTTTTAATGAAAAACTAAATACTTTTTTTTGGAAAAATCACAAATTTTATGAAATTTTTAAGAATTTTATATCCAAAGATAATAAATTGAGTTTTTTGTTTGTTTGTTTTTTTTTTAACAAATGTTCCATTAAAATTTTAAGTAAAAAATAACAAAAAAAGGGGTTTAAAAAAAATGTAAACCAAACATTAAAATTATATTTAAAAAAATAAAAAAAAATAAAATTGAAAATGAAAATAGAAAAATAATTTTTTTTAAAAGCCGCTAAAATAAATTCAAGGAAAAAATAAAAGAAACATAATTTTTTTTAAAATCATTAAACAAAATAAAAATAGAAAAAATAAAAATATTTTGATTTTACTTTCGCCAACCCTTTGGACTCGGTGTGAAAGAAAGCACCGAATCCAAAATGGCCCTTTCGCCAATCGAGACGGAAGGCACCCCATCTGGGTCACGCATTCTCTGTCGTGATCTCGTTGGGCTCAGCCTCAACGCCGAGGGCCAAATCCCAAAATCGTCTCTTCGGTTTCGAGGTCGACAAAGGGTATCAACTTTTTTCTTATAAATATATATGAATTTTTTTTTTTCTTCTTTGTAGGTAAGCACGCCACAGGGAATTTGATCCAGTGACCTACCGCAAAGGAGTGCTTAATAGTGCACCCATTCATCGTCAATCCCAAATCCCATGGCTAATTTTTTAATTTAATTATTATCATTTTATTAGTATTATTTTAATGTTTTTAAATATTTTTTTGTAAAAATAATTATCCAATTTGATTTTTTTTGGGTTAATTTTTGTTATTTTTTTTTGACAAGATCGGATATTGATTGTATTTTCAAATGGAGAAAAGGAGCATGCTCCTGTTACATTTGATAGAGGTTGGAGTCAAGCTTTAGAGGGAAAATGGGAACGCAGTCCCTAATACTGTGCTTGAGTCCCAAAATTCTATTGTTACCTATAACTATTCTAGCATACTGCCTTACATATTGGTTTGATAATAAGATAAATTTACAACACATATTACTTAAAATCTATTGTAGTATTTGAAAATGCTCAGTGTTGGTTTAATGAGTGCCCTTGATAGGAATTCTGCTTTTTGCCTTGACAGACTGAATTTTCTCCCTCCCGGCTCAGAGTGGAGTTTTTGATGTAGGCCACAACTTCTTCCAAGTGCACACATTTATTTTTTAATGCAATTATTTCCGCTTTCTAGCTTTCCATATTCTTTTTTTTGGTAGCTGAATTCGATTTTCATCTCTGATCTTAGATCTTGGAGTGCTTCTTGGAACCTGCTAGTCATGAACTTGTTGGCCTTACAAGTGGCACAACCATCATTCCTAGATGCTTTCTCTATTGGATTAAATTCCATCTCTATACCCTCTTTCTCTATGATTTTGTAGTGCTTCCTATGTCTCTTGTGTATGCTTTTCCTCTGCTTTCCACTGCCTGTTTTGTTTTTCTCCTTTCTTTGTGATATTGGAGAACTTTATGAGACTTCCTTGCTGATGTTGGACACACTGTTAGTTTTGAAATGGGCTGTTTTGAAGGCTTCAGGGTTGAAATGGGCTGCTAGCTTTGTAATGGACTGCTCTTCTTTTATTTATTTCTTACACAGAGAAAGATAACAGTTGAAACGGGTGGCTGAGGGAGAGCTAATGAGTGAAAATATCATATTTATAGAAATTGCAGATCCAGTGAGGTGGTGGGGAAATTTGGTAGCAGAGGCAACAATGATCTTCTTATTACAGACTGGAGGAGGGGAGTAGAGATTGTGCTTTGGAAAGGGAGGGCGATGGGGGTCACTGGAGTATGGGCACTTCTTGTGATCCTTTGCGCACAAAGGAGTGAATCGAGCGAATGCACTTGTGAAGGGAGGCTCAAAGCGATGACGAAGAGAATAAGAAAAAATGGGTGGATGGCTCAGAGGATGAATTTGATAAAGAGAGTGCATGGAGAGGATTTCCTGAGGTATGCAAGAGGAATGATACAAAAGTATTTCTGAATATTCTTTGACAAAGATACAATGAAGAGGATTGAGGGAGTGCTCGTTATTTAAGGAGGGAATTTTACATTGATGGCTGTTGAGGAGAAGATAGTTCGCATCACCGTTCCGATACACAAGATCTTTATCCACCTTGATCTTTAGGCTGAAGTCGAATGCGGATACTCTCAGGATTTTCTCTTGAGATACACGTGATTTTCTCATGAACTGAGCCGCTGAAATATCTCTCCACTGATTTGCTAATGTCCTCTTTTTGATCTTTTTATTGTGTTCTGTCTTTTTTTGAGGAGAGTGTTTTCTCTCATGGTGATTGATTTGATCTAAGGGATTGAATTGTAATATATCTCCTCATTTTCCTTGATGTCTCCTTCACTTCTATCAGCTGCCATATTTGCATATTTGTCTACTATTTTATTATGCTTTCTCAAAATATGCTTAAGTGTAACCTTGCCTGCATTGTCCAAATTGCTTCTTATTCGCTTGTATATCCTATTCATGGCTGAATTTGAAGTATTTTTTTTGCTTTCCATTGCCTCTATGATGATCGCTGAGTCTCCCATTATTAATGGATCTTTGATGGCTCTCTTTTTAATTATCCTTGAGCCCATTAACAAGCTGTATGCTTTTGCTTTGTTGTTTGTAGTTTCTCCTAGTCCCCATTCATAGGAGACCATCACTTTCCCCCATGGGTCAATTATGATACCTCTTGCGCCTGCTTTCCTTGGGTTGTTTTTAGATGCCCCATCAAAAAAAAGCAATAACTTTTTTTATTTTCTCTCCATTTTGTGAGTTCTTCTTCATTTAATCGGATTTTCGACTTCTGAGCTGTTGGAGTATGCATGTGACTCTTTTTCCTGTTGTTTTTTATTGTTGCTTTGCTGATCCAGTCTCTTTCTTCTTGTTGTAGGAGTTTGTAATCAATTGCAGTAGTGCCTTTAGTATTTAGGAATTCAGATATCAGGCCCCAAGTTTTTGATAAAATTCTCCCTATTCTTGGTGTTTGGTCTTTGAAAATGCTCTTGTTCCTTGATAGCCATATTTGCCAACACAGAACTGCTGGAAGACATTTCCAAAACCTGTTTATTGTTGCCTCTTTCTTTGTCAAGTAGGGGTATGCATTTTCCCAATCTCGAAAGAAATCCAAAAAAGTTTCAAAAAAATTTAAATTAATTTCCAAGGGGCTTGAAAGTTGTTTCCAACACTCTTCAGTTACTATGTAGTCCAAAAAGAGATGTTGGATGGTCTCTTCCTCCTTCAAGCACATAGGACACCTAGTTGGACCATGAAACCATTTTTTTAGATTTTTAGAGGTGAGAGTTTTCCCTTTTAATAGGGTCCATATGAAGATTTTGATTTTAGGGACGCTTTCAATCTTCCATACTGACTTCCATGGAGCCTAATCGTGTTGGTTATGCTGTTCTTGTAGAGTTGCGTAGCCTATCTTAACTGTGGAAAATCCTCCGCTTGGATCCCAAGAAAGAGTGTCTTCTTCCTTAATGCTTGTTGGTGTTGCTCCTTTGAGGTGCTGCCTAAGACTATCCCATTGACCTTTCAGATTTGGAGGAATTCCTGTGGTTTGCCATTCTTGCCAATTTTGATCTTCCCACTTGGAGATTGAATGAAGAGTTTTCACACCTTTATCTTTCATCCATTTTTTGAATGTCTTCATGGCCCGGAAGGAGATTTAGGGGCTCCTTCCCCATAATTTTGTCCTCCCATATTAAGACCGTTTTCCCATTGCCTGGAATTTTAGAAATATGATTACTGATTAGAGGTGTTATCTTCTTCACAAGTTTCCAAACTTGTGTGCACAGTCTAATTGGAATATTTTCAGCCAGTAAATCTGTTCTCGATTGGTTCATGTATTTTGTGGTGAGATTTTTTTTCCACCAGCTCTCCTTGCCTGCTATCATTCTCCATATGATTTTCATTCCTAATGCAACATTCATTAGGCCAGGAAGTCTTATGGATATTCCTCCTTTTTCATACGGTAATGCGACTTGCTCCCATTTTACTAGACTAAGCTTTTTGTTTTCTATGAGGCTCCCTCCTAGGGTCCTCTAACTAAAACTAAATTTATCTAATTTTAAACACAATAAGGTGGGAAATAACCTATTTATATCTAAACATTTATTTGATGATAATATACAATTAAAATTTATTTACCACAAATTTGATAAGTAAGAATTTCATTGCAACCATTTACATAAGTAATCAATACTTAAAGGAATACCTGTACCAATAGCTTAGTTGAGATACTCCTGAGCTCCTGAATCTGTTGGGTTGCTCCTCTTGATTACTTGACTAGATTTTCCTCCTAGCCAACTAGGAAGTATTTCCTAGTCTAGGGAACCTCCACAGGTTCCCTAGCCCTCTGAGCCCAAGTCCAACCAGATGTAGTGGTCCAGGTTTACCAAACATTCTTCAGATCCAAGTTTGTTCTCTCCCTTCTCTTTTTCCACATTCCTCACCCAAAACAAAATACTCCAAAACAAAATCAAGACCAAAGATCTCCCCCTCTGCACTCATCATCCTTCCCCTTTTATGCCTCTTCCTCCCATCCACCTCAACCACCTATCATTAATGTCATGACTACCCCCTCATCCTTTCATTTAGTATCCTTGACTTTTCTTACCATATCTTGTTCAAGTAGATTTGAGATGATATTTTGGGGATAAGATATGAATAGTTAATTTGGAAATTAATTGGAGAAGACCATATCTTCTCCCAAGTAGATTTTGAGAAGACACCTTGGGATATGGATATTTATTTTGGAATAAATGGAAGGAGACCATATCCTACCCAAAATTAAATTTGAGAAGACAAGTTGGGAATTGAATAATAACAATAATAAAATTTATATCAATAAATAAAATTACAGTTTCACAAATGTAGGTATATGTCAATATTTCTTGATAATTATAAGTCAATATTTTCAGGTAATTTAAACACTAATAAAATTTGCATGATAAGATTAAGTAGGGCATTACATTTTCTTTTCTCCCTCCCTGCCAAAGGAAGGCTCTTATTATTTATTCCATTTTCTTATGAGCACTTGTCGGTGCTAGAATTGTAGCATATTGATAAATTGGGAGTGCCATGAGTAAGGCTTTAATCAGGATTCTATAGCGGCTTTCCTTCTCTCCTTACTTCAGGATTACCTTGCCTGCCATGTTAAGCCATATCATACCCCACTTTTGGATTTTATCTTTCATGTTTTCAACTTGTTTTATCCATAATTCTACTTTCAGATTCTCTTTTGAGAGGGGTAATCCTAGATAAAATATGTGAGTCCATCTTTCTTGGATAGGAATCTCGAGAATTTGTGAGATCCTTTGCATGATTCCGGGGGAGGTGTTCCAGCCATATATTCTGCATTTTGTGTTATTTAAGAGACCACTAGAGACCTGTAAAAAATTGTCCAGAACTTTTCTAAATCTTCTAGAAATTATGCTTGAGGCTCCTCCCAACAAGAGAGTGTCGTCTGCAAACAAAGAATGGTTAATTCTTTTGACTCCTCTTGTGATTTGGAGTCTTGTAATGTTTCTTTATCTCCTTTGTTTTTCTAGTGCTATGCTTAGAGTTTTTGCCATTATAATATAGAGGAAAGGAGATAGAGGGCATCCCTGTCTCAAACCTCTTGTGCTACGGAAGAAATCACTTGGTCTTTCATTTATAAGTGGTGCTATCCATGGGTCCATGACGCATGCCTGTATTGCCTCTATTATTTCTTTTGAGAACCCAAATTTTTTTAGAGAAGCCAATAGATATGGTAGGCTGACCCTATCAAAAGTGTTTGCCATATCTAGTTTTATGATAATTCCTTTTTCTTTTCTTTGTATTCTTGAGTGAATGGCTTCTTGTACAACAATAGCATTGTCGATAATCTTCCTGCTGGGTACAAAGCCTCCCTCATTTTCAGATATTATCTCCGGGAGCACTTTCTTGATTCTATTTGCTATGATCTTTGTTACTATCTTGTAGGAGGAGTTGCAAAGGGAGATTTGTCAGAATCTGTTGAAGGTGGAGGGATTGGACTCCTTTGGAATTAATGCCAAATAAGATGATTTTGTGTTGCCTCCCATTCTTTTTTGTAAATACATCCCTTACCATTCTTAAGAAGTCATTTTTTATGGTTTTCCAATGCTACCTATAGAAGGCTATTGTGAATCCATCCGGCCCTGGTGCCTTGTCTAGGTGGAGGCTCCATATTTTTGCCACTACTTCCTCATCTGAGATTTCTTTATTTATTTTTGCATTCTGTTCTTCTCTTATTTTTTTTTGACTGTGCTGAAGGAAGTTCTCGTAATTTGCTGTTTCTTCATTTGTTGTTAGGAGGTTTTTAAAGTGATTATGTGCTGCTTTTTCAGCTCCTCCACTCCCTTAATTTCTTGCCCATCCACTTGAATTTTGTCTATCTGGTTTCTTTCTCTTCTTATTTGCATTGAGTTGTGGAAGAAGGTTGTGTTTTTGTCCCCTGCATTCAGCCAAAGACTTCTTGACTTCAATCTCATCTCTTCTTCTTCTTTTTTATTTTCTCTGTAAATTTCCCAGAAAAGCTCCTTTCTTTTAGATAATCTTGTTTATCCTCCTCTTTATTTTCCTTTGCCTCTTGCATGCTATCCACTTTTTTTTTGCAGCTCTACTCTCCTTTTTTTGTTTTGCATTTCATTTTCTCTTGCCCAAGTTTTTACCTCAATTCTATATTTTTTTAATTTTGTCTCCCACACAAAATGAGGTGAACCTGTGACCTTCTGTGCCCATACACCTGAGATTAAATTTCTGAAGTCTTCATTACTGTCCCATATTGGGTTGTACTTGAAAGGTAGAGGCCCCTTGGTTGTCCATTTTGCACAAAATGATTGCCACTAGCTTGTGGTCAAATGCCGTGGTGTGAAGAATTTTTGATCTTGCTGAGTTGAAGCTTGATACTATATTTTCTTGAACCAATATACGGTCCAACCTTTCTTTTATATTGTTTTTTCCCACCGTTTTATTATTCCATGTATATTTCCCATTACTTGGTGGGATGTCAATTAAATTGTTCTGCTCCATGATTGTTTCTAGAGCCTCCCTCGATGGGTCAACGTGGTAGGACCCTCCAAATTTCTCCTCAATATTTCATACCAAGTTTAGGTCCCCTCCCAGAATCACCTTTCTATTTTGGATTTCATTTAGAGTATCCTGTACTGTGCTCCAGCATTGATCTTTTTCCCTGTAGTGATTTGGGGCATAAATGTTTATGAAGCTATATTGTTCCTTGGTGTTTATTTCCTTAAGGTCTGTTTTGATCCAATGTTTCTCCTTTTTTTGTTGCATCATTTCCCATTTTCCTTTCTTCCATAGTGTACAGATTCCTCCTGAGGCTCCTGTAGCTTGTACTGTTGTTCCTTCATAGTTTTTTTATTTTTTTCCAATTCTTGGCTGCTTATTTTGGTCTTCGGAATCATGAATATATCTAGGATTTCTTTTGTTAAAATCTCTTGCTGCATTTACTTTGAAGGGTGTTCCAAGTCCACGACAATTATAGGAGACCACGATCATTACTTATTTGTTTGGTGGGTTGAGGGACCTTTCCCTCTATGCTAATTTTGGGTTTTGTCATTATTTCCAGAACTTTTCCCAAAGAAGGAATCCATTGGTTGCTGCATGCCTAGAGCCATCTCCTTCGATGCTGCTTGATCTTTCAACTCCTTGTTATATTTCCTCCTTGCTTTTTTTTGATGTTCAGAGGTTTGGAGGGACTCCTTGGACTGCTTTCTGGTTAATATTCGATCCACTAATGGGGATGGGGGGGAGCAAAGGTTTAAAGGGATTGAGGTGATGATAGGGGAGCTGGTTGGATGTGGGGGGGATCGAGGTGGGGGGGATCTGAAGGCTCTTCCAAGGGGCCAAAGGGATTAGAGTTTATGAGGGATGATGGGATTTCTGCATTAGGTATTTTTGTTGTTATTGCTGTTGTTAAATTATGTTTTTTTGGAAACATATTTTATTTTTCATTTATTTTTTTATATTTCTTAATTAAAAAAAATGGTTTAAATTTTTATTTCTTATGAGTCAATTTTTCATTTTTATTTTTTAATGTTTAATTTTTTTATGGTTATTGTTTTTTATTTTATTTTTCTTTTATGTTTTGATATATATTTTTATTTATTATTACTTTTTTGTTTTGTTTTTTTGTTTGTTTGTTTTTTTTCATCTTTTAATTTTTTTTGTTTGTATTTTTCATTTCTATTTATTTATTATTTTGTTTGTATTTTATATTTTTCTATATGATTCATGTCAATTCTCGACTAGCAAACTGGCCCCATTATGTGTCAATTTTATAGTTGATTTTGGAGTTTTCGTTATAATAGTTTGAGTCTGATCTACAATGTGTCAATTTCATAGTTGATTTTTAAGTTTTCATTGCAATGGGTCAAGTTCACATACACTGCGTGTCAATTTAATGGTTGATTTTTGAATTTTCGTTGCAATGTATCAAGTTGTTTTAGGCTAAGATTTTAAAAAATATATACTTTTTAACATATAAAAAATTAATTACTCTTGGTATAATGATTCTTTTATTCAAGTGTTCATTTTAAAAGTTTTTTTAATCATATAGTTTTTCCATAATTGCATGGTTGAAATATGTTAAAAACTTAGGTTTTTTGTGGTGATGATAGTTGGTTTTAATTCCATGGTTAAAAAATTGTCAAAATTTTAAGTTTTTTCAAAGTCATGGTATTTTATCTTTAAAGCTATGGTTGAAAAAAATTATAAGTATTTTATCTTTAACACTATAGCTAAAAATTGTTATAATTTAAAGGCTTTTTAGAGACGTGATATTTTATCTTTAATGCCATGCTTCAAAATTGTTGGAATTTTAAATTTGTTCAGACTTATAATATTTATCTTTAACACCATTGTTAAAAAATGTTGAAAATTTACCAAAAAAAAAATGATATTATTCCAACATCAACACTTTTCGTTTTCAAGGGGTTTTTTTGCACAAAAAAAAATGGTTTTCATTGTCATTTTTAAAAAAATGTTGAAAGTTGACCCCCAAAAAATGTCATTTCAGCATACACAATTTTCGTTTTTAAGCTGTTTTTTCATGTCTTTTTGAGGTGTTTTGGTTAGAGTTATTGTTTTGAGGTCACAATGCCTGTTTGATTGGTAACTTTATTTCCTATCAATGCAAAACATATCACTATAATATATGGAATTACAAACTTTGCATCAAATAATCCTTTCTTTTTACACTCGTACAAATTTCCCATACCATATACCACGATGGTTAATATGCTACACATCAACAACTATCCTTGAAAGATTATTAAAGGATTTCTTTATAACTACATACAAGTTTTAAATCATTGACATGATCCTCTAATATATTTTTCATTCTCCAAGTCTTTAACACAAATCTTTGGTACATCAAAATATTATTATACAAGTGGTCAGACTTCCTATAGAGTTTCTTTTATAATGATAAGAGATTATCTAAGAATACTTCAAACAAAATTGTAGTAATGATGCATAGCTCTCATTCCAACAATTCAAGAAGTCATCCATCTTTAAACTTAGTTATCACATTATAGTATGTTATGCATGTAAACTTTTATCAAGCTAAGAACCAAACAATGTGTCAAGTTAAAAGCTCTTCAATCTTGTCACCTCTTTAATGTCAATGCCACTTAAGGCTTATGAAAGAGGATCTTCACTCATCTTATTTGAGCAAACTGAATTCAAAAGACAAGTGCTTGAATCACATACTTTCAATTATGCCTTATTCCACATTGAAAGATATAATCATAAACTAATGCCCACTATAAGTTATGGAATTCTTTGTATTCTTTATATTTCGGTAATTAGACATAATTACCAAGAATTACTACCGACCATAATTTATGGATTTTTTTGCATTCTTTAAGTGGGAGTTAAAAGTAAATATGTTGCACATAAAGTTTGTAACAACCCAAAAATTTAACACTAAGTTGGGGCCTTTCTCCACCAAAGCTTTAATACCATGTAGATTTTCTAGTGCTAAATACACAAGCACAAATTTCTACATAAGGTAATTAGTAATTATACATGTAAATTTCAACTTCTTGAAAACTTTGGTCTCTTCCTTGGATCTGCTTCCATGTGTGTGAGAGAGAAAAATATATGAGCGATGTGTGTTGTGATTGTATCAAATGTCCTTTTATAGTGATATTAGGCCCCAAAAAGACATGTCTCTTTGTAAATTACAATTTAAAATTTAACTTTAATTTTCTTTCTTTAAAATTTAACTTAAATTTAAAATTAAATTAAGATTTTCTTTCTTTTGATTTAACTTGTGTAGTTGGGGAATACCTCTTGCAGAAAATCAACAATTACAACTATATATAAATTCCTAAAAAATGACACATCCATAAATATATTTAATTATATATAAAATAAATAAAATAGCTAAAATCTACTATTAATTGAGATTTACTAGTTAAATAAATGTAGAAGTCATGTTACAGATAGATTGAATATGAAAACAATTGCAATAATTGAACACTAGTTGTAGCTATAAGAGAGGTAAAAATTACAAATAAGTTCTTAGCAATGATGGAGAAGTTTACACATATATAGAGTCTAATTAATAAATGGTTTTTTTGGCCAAAAAAAGATGACAAAATTTTGAGCAAGATTATGATTTCATAGGGTTAAAATGTACTTTTAATACATAAATGGATTTGCCATAGTATATGAGGGTGAGGCGTGGGGTGGGGGTGGGGGTTGGGGTGGGGGTGGGGAGTTAATGAAATCTCCTTGAGGTATTGAACTGTGCCACTTTAACTTAACAAATGTTTAGTAAAATTGACCAAAAATACATGAACAAAGCCTATTTCATATATATATATAATGTCAATTATATTATTTATATATATTGAAATGATTTAAATACATGTTTGTAATTATAAATAAATAAAGGAATATAAAATATTTTCAAATGAATAATATATAAAGGTTGACTTATATTTATTCCATCTTTATTTTTTAGACATTTTTCAGAAGATGTTTAGGACATTATGTATATCTGTGTGTAATCTAATTAATAGACAAAATATATTTTTGGCTAGAATTTGGCAATACAATTATGAAATCAAGATTTTTGGTTGTTTAAAATGCATAAATAGATTCAACATTTAAAAAAAACTTAAACTCATAAATCTTTACAAATTAAACAACTTAAACTCATAAATCTTAAAAATCTCTACAACAAAATTGACCAGAAAAAATATTTCATCTATTAATAAAACTATATATAATTATTATAATTAAATAATATTCATTAATTATGTGAAAGTTTCTAAATAAATGTTATAAATCACAGAGTCTAAATTCTTAAATATTCATTAATCAAATTTAAATTTTAAAATTAAAATGATTTATAAAATTTGAATAATTTATATTTATAAATCTTAAAAATCAATACTCTTTATGCCAAATACCGTACTCTATAATTATAGCTACACATTCACATAATTGTAAAAACGAGATTTAAGTTGTACTACTGGAGTGGCTACGAATAGAACACCATTGCGAAATCAAGAGAGTAAAGTTAGAAAGGTAACTTATAATAGAGCAAGGGATGAGACATTGAAAATACACTCCTCACCGACCAAATTGATATGAAAATTGAACTTATTTTATTATTTTAAAATTTTTAACTGATAAATTTGATTAGATTAGAATGTCTTATTTTTCAAAGAGGATAATGTTTACAGGCTTTTATAATTTTAAGTGGTTAATTATTATAGTGAAAGAATTTTTATTACCATAATATAAAATTATATATATAATATATATATATAATTTCATATATAATAATTATTATAATTTTCAATATCTATATTTTATAGTATTATAATTGAATAAAAGAATCAAAAATATGTTCAGAAGAATAATATTCAAAAGATTTGTTAAATTCTTATTCCTTTTAAAAATTTCAAAAAATGTTTTACAATATATATATATATATCTATATATATAAATTTAACCATTAAATAATATATATATATATAATATAATTTTTTTAATTTATATTATTATTTTTTTTATATTTTCATTTCATATCTTGCCAATATTTAAAATAATATTTTTTTATGCCAACTACCATCTACCATCTTCCATGATTATAATTATACACATAATAATTATTATTTAATATTGATTAATTAAATTCAATAATTTTAAAATTTATAACTAATCATAAAAGATGTTTAAATTTCTAGTCAATGAGTGGCTCTCAATATAAATATCATTGTTATAAGAGTAACCTAAAGTTAACAACCTAAAGTTGGCAAGGTAATTTATTATATAGACATAAGAAACACATCCTTTCTAGATTGGTCACAATGGACCAAATATATTTGGTAAGAATTTGACGTATTTTTATTGTTTTAAAATTTGTAATTAACTATGGTTAATCAAATTTGAATGTTACATGTTAGAAAGGGAAAGGGTATAATATATAGTCACTTCTATAAATTTAAGTGGTTAAATTATTATAGGGAGAGAGTTTTTCATCTTATAAATAAAATATTTTTATACACTAATTTGGTAATTTGGTATTTAGTTAAAATAACTATAACATAAAACAACTATTTTTTTGAGACAAAGTTCGGTTGCTATGTATTAATCTGAAAAAAGAAGGAGGCAGACTGCCATACATGTGATGCTTCTTGAGCATTTTGAATCCAAGGAATTACAAAAATGCTCCTTTCCTTGATTCTTGCTTTTGTTTTTTTACCTCTAAAACTACTTATACTACTGTAAATTCTAACAAACTGCAAGCCCCAAAATTTGCATCTACACATCATGAAGAATCTATGTCTATATGGCTTATCTTTCTTGCTGTAGATCCTTCTGGATCCAGATCTGGTTCGATTGGCTTTGCACTGGAAGAGGATGTTGCATCTTTGAACTTCTTTTCCATTATAAACTTGAGAATGGAAATCTTTTCCTCAGCATGGCTGCGCCTGTTGCTTAAGTTGCTAAACTGTTCATGAAGGGAGTGAACTCTGTGAAGGAAAAGGTTCATCTCAGCTCTGTATTTCTCATGGATTATTTTGCACTGTTCTTCAAGCCTTGCTTCCAGGCTGCGGACTTGTTCATCCAGAGCTTTCTGCTGCGCTCTCACCTCATCAAACTCAGCTTGTAAATCCTTGCAATGAAAACACTGCTCTTGACGCGCCATTGGGGTTATCTGATGCCTGGAAACTCTGGAAACTCTGCTCTCTGTCTTATCTTGAAGGCTCGGAGTCTTGTTGCTGTTGATAGCGGCCGGTCGTGCTATGATAGCGTCTTTATAGAAAATACTTGGGCTGCCTCGGAGGACTTGAAAGGGTGCGCCTTCTGCTCTACTCTCAGGGCTATGAACTCGCAATTCCTTGCTGCTGCTAATGGCTGCCAAGCGCGCTAAACCTACTTCTCTGAAGGAACTGCCTGGGCTGCCGCGAAAGACTTGAGGGGAAGCGCCTTCTGCTCTACTCTTTGGACTGCGAGCTCGAGTTTTTCTTGTGAGGAAATGAACCGTGATCCCCCAGTTATAAATAATCAATGGCGGTTGATGAAAGCGGGAGAGAGGAGGCCTCTTCCCAAAGCTCGACTGCTTCATCCGATGCGAACCTAGGCCTCGGGCAGTGCTCTGATTGGCGGGACGATTTCCTGTTTCAGACTGTCTGATTCGCGTGATATGGATGGATCCCCTGAATTTTGTTCTGAAACCTGTCCAATCCGCCTTGCTTGTATTGTCCTCTGTTCTGCTGATACACCTGCACTCATTGATTTTGCTGACTGCTGTTCCCCGTGTATTGACTGGCTGCACGTCTCTCATGGTAGTGGTTGGAAGGATGAGCTGTTGTTACAGCTGAGGTTACCTTTGGGTCGTTCGCAGGCCTTGTTGGCACACTGGTCCGCTTTTTTATTCAGCCCACGTAGGATATGAAAATAGTGGACTTCCTCCAACAAATCGTGGAGGATCTGATTTCTGCTGTTGATTTGTTGCAGTGGAATATTTGGTGTGCTCTGCTTTTGCACCATGAGCCTAATGATGATTGCTAAGTCGCCAAAGACCATTACCTTCTCAATTCCTATCTTGATCAGCTGGGAGAGACCTTGGTACAGAGCTAGTCCCTCTGCCCTGTTGTTAGATAGCTCTCCCAACCCCCACTCAAATTGGAGAATTGTCTCACCATTGTCGTTGCAGATGAGACCCCCAGCGCCTGCTAGGCCTGGATTTGATTTTGAGGCGCCGTCAAAGAACATGTAGAATTTGTTGCAGTTGCTCAACCAGAGAGAAAATTCCTTTTCCTTGTACCTCAGCTTCCATGCCCTGCTAGTTTCTTTCAGCTGTAGATTTCCTTGTTTTGTTGCCTGGGTGTTGAGTGTGCTTCCTTGGGCATAGCTGATCAAATTTCGTTCTTCTATGCTGTAATTGGTGATCTCGATCTTACCTTGAGTGTGAGCTATTATTGCCTCCACCGCTAAATTTGTTGCCTTGTGGCACATGATTCTTGTATTGCATCCTTTATCTTGGAAGACTTTTTTGTTTCTAGCCAGCCATATGCGCCATACTAGAGTTAAAGGTATAGCGTTCCATATTCTTTGCGTTAATTTGCTCTGCTTTTCTTTCCATGGACAATGTTTCCTCCAATTGTAAACTGTATCTGCAATAGTTGCCTTTGGTTCCCATGTGACTCCCCCAATTAAGGCCATTTGTTTCCAACAATCATCAGCTATCCTGCATTCTATAAACAGATGTTGTATTGTTTCTTCTGCTTGACAGCAGTTTGGACACCTGGACGGTCCCATAATACCTTGTTTCTTTAAGTTTTCTGCTGTTAGAATCTTCCCTTTCAAGAGAAGCCAGAAGAAGAATTTGACTTTAGGAGGGGCTTCAGCTTTCCAGACCAGCTTCCATTGACTCCATATGGCCTGTGGAAAAGTGTTGTTGCATAGGTATTGATAGCCAGCTTTGACCGTGTAATGAGTTCCCGTGGGGTCCCATCTGAAGCCATCTTGCTTGCCTTTTTGTGTTGGAGCTTTACTGTGCAGGTGGTTTTTTAAGGCCGCGATGCTTGGCTCTAGCTCCCTAGGGTAACTCGGAAACTTCCAATCAGCCCAAGCTTGGGAATGACTTTCCCATTGCGATATTTGAGCTAAGCTCCATATGCCATTGTCAGTGAGCCAACTTATGGCTGGGGCTACCTCCACATTTGATCCAATTGGGGTCTGTCCTAATATTATGTCAGTGGAGATCTTAATGCTGCTCCCCTCTCCTGGAACCTTTGATATATTTTGAGTCATAAAGGGTATGGCTTTCTTGCATAGCTTCCAGATTTTTGTGCTTTCTCTATTGGGGATGTTGTTGTCCAAGAGTTGATGCCTTGTGCTGCTCAGGTATTTAGCCTCTAGGGCCGTCTTCCACCAGGCTGTAGCTCCTGAGATCAACCTCCAAATTATTTTAGCTCCAAGGGCTAAGTTCAGCAATTTTGGAGATCTTATTCCAAGTCCTCCTTTCTCATTAGATTGGATGACACTCTTCCAGCTAACCAGATTGAATTTTCTTTTCTCTGTTTTCCCTCCTTGCCAGAGAAAGAGCCTGAGCGCTCTCTCCATTTTCTGATGAAAAATCATTGGGGCTTGATGCAAGGAGAATCGATAGATGGGGAGAGAGGTCAGGCCCGATTTGAGAAGAACAAGGCGCCCAGCTGGGTTCAACCACATAGATCCCCATTGCTGGATTTTCCTCTGAATTTTGTCGAGGATTTCATTCCATGTGTCAGCCTTTAGAGGACCCATACTCACCGGCATTCCTAAGTAAGTGAAGTGACTCCAGTTTAACTTGTATGAGACTCCTAGCTCGCTAGCAATGCTGTGGATGGTGAGATTGGAAACATTCCATCCGTATATGCAGCTTTTAACCTGATTTACCTTTTCTCCAGAGTATTCCATGAATTGATCTAAAATCTTTTTAAAGCGCCTTGCAATAGTGATGGATGCTCCTCCCATCAAGAGGGTGTCATCTGCAAATTGTGAGTGATTAATATTCTTTGCGCCTTGCTCAATTTGGATGCCAGTGATCATGCCTGTTCTTCGATTGAAATCTAAGGCCTTGCTTAGAGACTCCGCCATGAGGATAAATAGGTATGGAGACAAGGGGCAGCCTTGCCTAAGGCCTCTAGATGATTGGAAGGCAGCACAGGGTCTATTGTTGATTAGAGGGGATATCCAAGGGTTCGATATGCAGGCTTTGATCATGTTAATAAAGGAGGGGTCGAATCCCATTTTATGAAGCACTGCATACAGGAAGGTGTGTCTGACCCTATCGAAGGCGTTGGCAAGATCGAGCTTTAGGACAAAACCTTTCTCTTTTCGGCTTATGCTTGAGTGAATGGCCTCTTGCACAAGAAGAATGGAGTCAGTTATGTGCCTGTTAGGAAGAAAGCCCCCTTGGTTTTCAGAGATCAAAGAGGGTAGATGAGGTTTGAGTCTGGATGACAGGATTTTTGTAATTATTTTGTATGCTGAATTACATAAGGATATGGGTCGGAATCTAGAGAAAGAGGAAGGCCTGTTTTCTTTTGGGATTAATGCTAGATATGTTGAATTGGTGAATCCCCCCAATTTGCCTTTCCTTAGGACCCAACGAATCATCTTTAGCAGATCTTTTTTTATCATCTGCCAGTACTCTCTGTAGAAACTGATTGGAAACCCATCAGGCCCAGGGGCTTTATCTGGGTGAAGGCTCCAGATTGCTTTCTGGACTTCTTCTTCTTCTACTTCACGCGTAAGCCTGTTGTTTGTTTCTTGGGTGACATCTTTGGGCATGTGCTGTAGCAGAGCTGAGTAATCCTCTTCACTTTTTTCTTCAGTCAGGAGGTTTTTGAAGTGGTTGGTGGCTTCTTTCTTTATGGTATCCTGGGAAGTGTAACTGTTCCGCTCACTGTCTTTAATTGAGCTTACTGTATTTCTGGCCTTTCTAACGGTAGCCTGCTTATGAAAGTAAGAGGTGTTTTTGTCTCCCTCACGCAGCCATAACTGTCTTGATTTTAGCCTCCATTTAACCTCTTCGTCCCTTAGTGTTTGGCTCAGTTGGGTGTAAAGCGTTTTTCCACTCTCTTTGTCTTGCTGTGAGAGCCCAATGACCTCAATCCTTTTCTGCAGCTCTTCGAGGTCTTTCTTTATGCGCTTTTTGCTCAATTCGGGCTCCTGGAATTTGGTCTTTGCCCAATTTTTTAGAGCCTGTCTGGTTCTCTTCACCTTTGTCTCCCAAATATAAGTCGGGGAGCCTTCCACGTGTTGGGTCCAGGCCTGCCATACCACATTTCTAGCTTCGGGGATTCGATTCCATAAAGAACCGTATTTAAAGGGGAGAGGACCGAGCTGACATTGTCTGAGGAGGGTGAGTGTTATTGGATAGTGGTCAGAGGCGGAGTTGTTGAGGATATTTGACTGGCCAGTAGCGAAGGAGGATAGATAAGAGATGTTTATGAGGAAACGGTCAAGTCTCTCCATGATATTTCCAGCTCCTAGCCGCCTGTTGCTCCAAGTATACAGTCGATTCTTAGGCTTTATATCCACCAATTCTTGTTCCTGCATAATGTGCTCAAGTTGGTTTCTGAAGGGATCAGCAGTGAAGGTTCCCCCTCTTTTCTCATTGGCGTGAAGGACCAAATTTAGATCCCCTGCAAGGATGAGGTTGTTGTCTTGGTCTTCTTCTAAGTTTGCCTCCAGCGTGTTCCAGCATGCTTCTTTCTCCCTGTACTGATTCGGAGAGTAGATATTGTATACTCTTATCGTTGCTCCATCCTCCTTGCTTTCTAGATTAACACTGATCCAGTGCTGGTTCATTTTGGTGGAGGTGCAGCTCCATTTTCTAGTGTCCCACATTGTTAGGATGCCACCCGAGGCTCCTCTTGCTTCACTTGCGCAACCACTGTATTGTTTTTGTTGGCTGAGGAACCTGTTGGCTTCAGATTGATCTTGCTTTGTCTCTTGAATAAGGACGATTTCAGGCTTTTCACTTTGTATTAAGTCCTTGAGGGCTGCTATCTTGGAGGGGTGCCCTAGTCCCCTACTGTTCCATGATAGCATTTTCATCATGATTTACTGGTTGCATGGAGAGGTGCTCGCCTCTCTTTTCCTTTGGTGTTATTTTCTTTATCTGAGTGGCCAAGTATGAAGGATTCAATAGGGGTCTGAGATCCCATGGAAATGTCTTTCTGTGCGTTTTCTTCCCTATGCTGCTTAGCAGATTTTCTGCCAGGTCCATGTTTTTTTGGTATATCACTGGGCCCTCCATGATCCTTTGAGGAGCTTCTAGTTACTCTAGCTGAGAGGGTGTCAGGGGAGGGCTGGGAGATGTGAGGGGAAGAAGGGTGAAGGGTAAAGTCAGAGGGGGGAGGATCAGGCTCGGATTCTTCAACAGAGAGGGCCGCGAATGGGTTAGAAGATGGAGGAATGGGAGGATCCGACTGTCGAGGGGATGATGAGGGGGGATGCGGAGGAGACTGCTGAGAGGAGGAAGGAAGGGGCTGATTGGATAAGTGGAGATGGACGGAGTTCTGAAGGGGGGGTTCTGGAGCTTCAGAAACTGATGGTTTCAACGGCGGAGCTGATTTTTTTTTCTTAACAGTTTCCCATTGCCCTTCTTGCTCTTCTGATTCTCCATTTACGATTTTAGTGCATCTATTTGCAAAGTGTCCGTGTTCGTGACATACCTTGCATTTGAAGGGAATCTGTTTGTAGTCCAGCTGCTGTATGTGGCTCCAATCGTCAACTTTCAGTTTGATTGCTTCAGGTTGTCCACGTCCCAGGTCAACTTCTACACAGATCCGCGCACAGGCCTGCATGTTGTCTTTAGGCTCACTGCGATCTATATATTTTCCGACCGCGTTCCCTATTGCTTTGACCGAGTCATCGCCCCAACAGTGAAGAGGAAGGTGAGGCAACCTGACCCAGACAGGAACTGCACTTGGTATATCGAGCTCTGGGTCGAAATCCGAGGTCCATTTGTTGAGATAGAGACCCCTGGAGTCCATGAAGTAAGGCCCGTTTCTGAAGATTAGGTTCTTATCCTCCTTTGTTTTGAAGTGAAAGGTAAAATATCCTCCGTCACAGAATCAGATGGATATTTTCCCTTGGATCTTGTCAGCCCAGTTTCGTTCAACCCATCTTTGCACTGTTTTGGGCGAAGGCCATAGTCTTGTAAACTGCCCGATTAATCCTTTCTCTGCCATGGAAATGGCTGCCTTGCGAGGTATGGTCAGGGGCAAGTGAACTTCTTGTAAAACGTCTAGTTTCTTCACAAATTTAGATGCAGTGGGTCTAGGTCTTTGTTGAGGGAGCGATTTGATCAGAGTGGAGAAGGCATGCTGGAGCTGAAGCTCCGGATCCCCTCCAGGTGGATCCAGAGGGTCCATGGAGCCGGACGCTTGAAGAAGGAGCAGACGAGGTCGAGGGCGGGGGCTGGCTCAGGCGCGCGCGTGCGCACAGCAGCAGCAGCGGGTTGAATCCACTTGTGGCGAAGTAACATAAAACAACTATTATTATTATAATATTATAATTAATATTTAATTTATATTTTAAAAATATTTGATATTAATATTTTAAACATAATCTTTCATAATTATTATTAAAAATAATTATCATTTGTACTAAATGTTGTAAAGGAAACGTCATAAGACAATAACATATAACACTAATTAATGTTTTTTTTTGACAATTGTTGAAAGAAAAAAAATATCAAGAAAAGACAAGGACCATGCTACAATGAAGTCTTACCACAATTCTACTTCTTTGAGCCTTACAAATCATGAGGCCTATGCTAAAGTTAAAAATCTTAGGTGATTATGCCAACATGAATGCTTCGTAAATAAATAAAAAGGTCATGATTTGCTACCTTTGAAATTAGAGTTTATTTTGGTACAATTCCTCCATATTTCTTCTTGACCACTTCCTCCTACTATAGACAACCTTAATCAATAGAAAGAATTTTTTTTATAGTTTGAAACATGTGTCTACAAAGGACAATAACAATTTTATAAATAAATTTTGAATTTCTATGTGGGTTAAAATCTACCCTTGAATGATTTTTTCTGGTTTTAATATTAATAAGATTAAGGGAGGGAGGCTCTGCAATCCGATCTAGGGTTTGAGTCAAGGTTTGGTGCTGGTAACCATGGCGGGTCGTGGAGGAGGGAGTTCTGCTCCCTCCTACAGTCAAATAGTTGCGAACAGAAACAAGGAAACTGATATGCATCGCTTCAAGAAACCAATAGATGTGATAACTGAGGATACTAACACAGGAAATATTAAATCTCACGAACATAGAGTAAATCTCAAGGAAGACATCAGAGAGAAGAGGAAAGAGGGCAACAATAAAAAAGCTACAACCCTGAGGGCGACAGACGTTTGCAAACATAAGTCGACCATCACTCCGCGGGTCGTTTTAAGTGACCTAGTGCTACAGGTGCACAAAGATCACATGGCGGAACATGCGATCATATGCAAATTTATGGGGATTTGGCCGACGGAGAAGGCCTTACATGCATGGATAAGGAACAAATGGAAACCAAAGGGGGAAATAAACCTTCACCTTGGATCCAAGGGTTTCTTTACGGTGGTGTTCACGAGCTTAGAAGATAAAGATAGAGTGTTCGAGGGAGGACCCTATTTTTACGCTGCTGCAGGCCTTTACATGCGACCATGGGTGATGAAATTTTTCCCAGACCGAGAAACGTTCACTTCAGTACTGGTATGGATAAGAATATACTCCCTTCCTTTAGATTATTGGTTGCTAGAGTCTCTAAAGGCTATTGGCAATAAACTAGGGCATTTTATAAAGACATCAGATGCGACATTAAGAGGCAAATACACTTCCTTCGCCCGGATCTGTGTGGAAATGGACCTATCTGGGGCACTCCTAGACGAGATTATTTTAGAAGTTTATGATGAAGAATGGGTGCAGGCGGTGGACTATGAGCATGTCCCATTTAGATGCCGTAAGTGCCATGAACATGGGCACCTATATAGAGACTGCCCATCAAAAAAACTGGAAAGCAACAAAAAAACACCATAAGAAGAGATCCCGAGGGTTTCACTAAGGTGGGGGGTAAGGGGAAAGGAGGAAAGTGGCACCAAAAGAAATTCAACGAGGACAGACAACAGAGCCACAATAGTTTCAAAATCTTAGAATAAGAAACTGAAAACAATGGGGAAAACCAGAAATTAGAGACTAGTACCAATGATAAAGATATGGATACTAGCACGGAGGACATACCAGAGAATAGCTAGCAACAGGATGACCTACCGAGCATTGTGGAGCTCAACAGGGACTAGGAGATGACCCCAAGTGAGGCAGGAACAGAGGATCATGAACTACAGGAGATTCTTGAGAAGGAAAACTTGGAGCTAGAAAAGATTCTGCAGTAGGGTACTACCAAAGGAGTTGACTCCCTAGCAAAAGAGGAGTTTGACAGGGTTCAACAACTCTTCCTATGGAGATCCCAATCAAAGAGTTATGGAGTCAAAAGAAACCATGAGAGCTAGGAAAATAGAGGGTTGAAGACAATGGAGGAAACACCGAGGCACTCTTACAAGAACCTAGGCAGGAAAAGAGGAAGGAAAATAAAGAATGAGCTGTTGACAGAATGTGGAAAACTCATGATCAACTCAGGTAAGATGAAAGATCTCACCAATTACTCTTTTACAAACCTATCTTAATGAAGTTTACAACCTGGAATATTAGGGGCCTAGGAAGTAAAAGGAAACAAAGAAATCTCAACAGTAGAATAAAAGAAGAAAAATTAGACATGGTTTTCATTTAGGAAACAAAGTGCTCGATGGATAAAATCGGAGAAATACATAACAAATGGTTAAGCAGTTATGAGTATTTATATGTTAAGGTAGACAACTCAGCAGGAGGGATTCTTACACTTTGGGATCCCCAAAACTTGGAATCTTGGACGTGGAAGCGTCCAGGAACTATCTTCCACTGGTAATACATGATTACAAATGTCTATGGTCCTCAAAAACTAGAAGAAAAACTGAAGCTTCTCACTTCCCTTGAGGAGCTAAGAGAGAGATATCTGGATATGCCCTGGATTCTAGTAGGGGATTTCAATATGATCAAATCTCTTACAGAAAAAAACGAAGCACCAGAACATTGGGCAGAAACTCCATTGCATTCTAGAACTTCATAAATAACATGATATTAGTGGATGCTAAAATGATAAATGAAACTTTCACCTGGAACAATAAGAGAGGAGGGGCTTCTCAAGTTGCCTCTAAACTAGATAGATTCATGATCTCAAAGGACTTATTTCTCACAGGCCTTGACATGTCAACTTTAATCCTTCCATTTGGAGGCTCAGACCACTGGCCTGTCCAACTTGAATCGACTTTTATGGGTACCTCGAGGAACAAACCTTTCAGGTTTGAAAATGTCTGGCTCTCTCTCCCTGACTTCACTAGCAATATTGATAAATGGTGGATGGAAGAGTTTCCCTTTCAAGGCACTAAAATGTACATGCTACAACAAAGAATTAAACTCATCAAATTCAGACTCAAAAATTGGAACAAAAAGCAGTTTGGTAACATTTTCAAAGCCAAAAAAGAAGTTGAACAAAAACAGCAGGGGATTAATTAGCTTATGATCACAGATGGCTTTACAGAGGAAAGGAAAACTCAAGTTGATGCTCTTCAAAAGGAATGGGATGATAGGTGCAGGCAAGAGGAGATTTTCTGGAGACAGAAATCGAGAGTACAGTGGATTAGAGAAGGGGAAAGTAACACAAAGTTTTTTAATAAGTCAACTTTGAGTCATAGGTCACATAACAAAATTTTAAAACTCACAGATTCTCAAGGGAATGAGCTCGTCACCCACAAAGAAATGGAATCTGTCCTAGTACAACACTTCCTTAGCATTGCAAAGGAGCCTCTCTTAGATAGGTCACAGTTCATTAACAGATTCATAAGGTACATTCCCAGGCTTGTAACAAGGGAAGACAATCATAATCTCAATAGGCCAGTGTTTGAAGATGAGGTCAGGGAAGTTATCAACGAGATGAAAAATGGGAAAGCTCCTGGCCTTGATGGTTTCAATGTGGACTTTTTCAAAGCATGCTGGAAAACAGTGAAACAAGACATCCTTGATATAGTGGAAGACTCAAGAAGATCCAGATCGGTCTTGAAGGCTCTCAATGCCTCTTTCATAGATTTGATTCCGAAGTAGGAAAAAGCCATAACACTGAACAGATTCAGACCCATAGCTTTATGTAATGTGGTGTACAAAATATTTCCAAAGTGATCGCTAACAGACTCAAGCCCCTCCTCCCAGCTCTCATCTCAGAGGAGAAAACTGGTCATGTGGAAGGAAGACATATTCTCAACAATATCATACAAGCTCATGAGATGGTCCACTCTCTGAAGAGAAACAAGCAAGATGGTATGATCATACAACTTGACCTAGCGAAATATTATGACAAGCTAAGCTATTCTTACATTAGGGCAGTGCTAAAAGCTTATGCTTTTGACCACAATTGGATTAGATGGTCATGGCCCTTGCATCCACGACTAGTTTTTCAATCCTGCTTAATGGCTCGCCCTCAGGAACCTTCATGACTTTTAGGGGACTAAGATAAGGAGATCCGATCTCCCCCTTCCTCTTTATGCTCATGATGGAAGGGCTAGGCAGAACGATAAAAATGGCAAGTGATGCGGGAAGAATCCAGGGTTTTAAACTCACCACAATTGGAGCGGCTTCAACTCACCAACAATTTGTGGATGACACTATGCTGCAGGGCATTCCCACAATTAAGGAAGCAAAAGATTTTAAACAAATCCTGAATGACTTTGCTATGGCTACTAGTACATAGGTAAGCCTTGACAAATCAAAAGTTTTCTTTTTTAACACTGAAATTGCTATTCAGGGAAACCTCACCATAGTTCTAAGGTTCCAAAGGGATCAGTTACCCTCTAAGTACCCAGGAATACCCCTTACAGACAAACTTCTAAGCATGGGAGTGTGGGAGTTGGTCATTAATAAACTTCAGGATAGGATCTAGAAATAGACATGCAGATCTTTGAATTTAGCAGGGTGCCTTGTGCTCACAAAAGCTGTCCTACAGGCCATACCCATTTTCATCATGTTAGCTCTTCCTGTTCCTAAAGGATTTTTGCAACAGATCAGGAACATTCAAAGTGGTTTTCTTTGGGGCAAAGGGGAAGAGAAAAATAAATGGGCTTTGGTATCTTGGGATAAGCTCTGCAAACCTAAGGCCCATGGGGGTTTGGGGCTTCATGACCCCGAAACCCTCAGTAGAGTTTCGGGTGCAAAGCTTTGGTGGAGGTGGCTCAAGGAATCGACAACCCCATGGGCCAAGCTTTCGAAACAGAAATATGCAAACAATTGTTAGGAGAAGGATCATATTTGAATGTCTGGGCTTATCAAGGGCTACCACATTTGGAATCTTGCTTGGGAAAATAGAGACATTGTCCAACAGCACAACTTCTGGGAGATCCGAGATGGGAACATGGCAAGATTCTGGGAGGATAACTGGTAGCAAGAACCAAACCTATTTAGGGATGAACTAACCGATCTCAAGAATGATACTGACAACAAAGGTTTATGCATGGTAAGTGAGTTCTGGGATCAGGTAAGGAACAATGTCAGGTGAACATGGAAGGATATAGGCTACATGGAAGAGAGCCCTTTGAAAGCTCATACAAACTCTTGCTACGGACTTGGCACAAAGGAAGAGTTTGGTCTCATCCTCATTTGACCAACTAAGATGGGTAAGAAACACATAATGTAACTTTAACCTCAAAGAAGCTAAACAAATAGCCATAGGGTGTGGTTATCAAAACCCTGATAAGGCATGGAAGGACCTCTGACAGAACCCGCATTGGATGAAAATAAAGTTATTCATGTGGCTAGTTCAACAAAAGAAAATTCTAACTTAGGAAAATATTTTGAAGAAATGTTTTGTTGGCCCATCCAAATGCTAACTATGTGGTACACAAGAGGAAACAATGGAACACTTACTCAACCTTTGCCCTTTCACCTCAACCTTGTGGGATTGGGTGGCCTCAGTCTTCAAGCAAACTGATAGGGATGGCCTCAATATTACCAACACTTTGAGGAATTGGAGAAGAAACTTCTCAAGCAATGAGCTCATCAACAATGCTTGGACTCTGGTTCCAGGCTTCTCAATCTGGGACGTCTGGAAAGAACGCAATGGCAGGATTTTCAAGAGCAAAAATTGCTCAACCCAGAACACTATTGCACAAATATTAAGACAACTCAAAGATACAATTGGTGCCATGTTAGGGAGACCTCTTGAGAACCCAAATATGCCCCAGGACACTCATATACTGATGCAGTTGGGTTTCCATTCGCTAGTTCTGTTGTGGAGGTAAATCGCCTCTGCAGACAGAGGTGATCCCACTAGCCTAAATGGGGTCTAGCAACAATCAAACAATGCTAACATGCAGGTTCCTAATTGCAAATTAAAGACCGACGATGAGGGCCAACCTCGAATCCAATGCTAGTACTTGTAGAAGAGTCGTCGCTCTCCTTCTTTTGCTCCGGCTGGTCACAATCCCCACGATCCTCGTGAACGGATACCTACACATGCAAAGAACGACACAAATACAAGCATAAAATCCAAGAGATGCAACTATATATCAGTCAGAAAGGATATAACTCAAACATCATTATAAAGAAAATAAGAGTGGAACCATAATGATAGTCGTCTATTATTATTGATAAACAAAGAAGAATACAACCATAGTTCTGACGTCAAATCCTCCTTTGGCTGGGTGATCAGCAACACATGCCTTGCAAAGCTTGTTGGGAATGGGGAACAAGCCTCTCTCTCCTTGGTTACTTGGACAAGAAATCTCCTCACTTAAGATTTAGCCTTATGGGGATGAAGAAGGCCTCTTGTAGCATGAGCTTAGCAATTCTCAGACTTTGGGACTTAGAATTTGGAGCTTGAAGAGTAGAATTACTAACTAACTTGTCAAAGGCAAAAGGACAAGCTTATATAGAAAGAGGAGAAGGAGTTAGGATCATCCAAAAGATTCATGGGATTGGTCTTATCACAAAGAAGCTTCCATGAGAGGTGGAGAACTACTTCCCTTCTATGGAGATTCGAAGCCCAACCGAACTAACTCAAGCTGGAATCAGTTCATGAATAGGTTAGGAAGAACCTTCGTAAGTTTGTTTGTTAAAAACTTTACCCAACTGGGTTGGCGCGAGTGCGACTCTGAGACAGAGCGCCAACTGGCGCGCCCTCTTTGGAGGATTTCCCCCATTGGCGTGAGTGATACACTGTGGAGCAACGCCAATGGAAAAAAGGGCTACTTTTATGGGTATTTTGCAGAAGGTGTTTTCAGGGCATATGAAGTACATACTCAAGGGGATACAATGCAAGTGTTTTCAGGTTATGTCACTTCTCATAGGTCCCGGAATAATTCCTCCAAGGTGCGGGAGAAGGGGTAACAGGGACGGTGACAAATTACTATGTAACAGATGCCCCCTAAAGCATGAGGCCCGAGAGAGAGAGGGGTGAAATGCTTTACAAGAACATGGTCAACTGAAAACACTGCCACTGGAGAACCTGCGTGAAGAAGTACAACTGATATTTCAAGTACATTATGTATGTGCTATGGGCACAACCATCCATAGCAGAGTACATAAAAATATGGATCCAAGGTATGGGCGCAACCATCCAGTAAGGATCGATAAGTAGACTCAGGCATGGTCGCCACCATCCAGTGAATGAGTCATGTAATGATCATAATAATTCACAAAATCGCAACCTGGACCTCAACATACAAAATCCAGGGTCTTGCCCTCCATCTCGACCCGAACAGAGTACAAGTTCAAGCATGCGAATATGGGAGTCGAAGTCGAACATGCAGGAACATCATCTGATTACCAGCCAGAGTGAAAGAATGAGAGCGATGACTCTTCTACAAGTGCTAGCATTGGATTCAAGTAGGCCCTCATCATCGGTCTTTAATTTGCAATTAGGAACCTGCGTGTTAGCGTTGTTTGATTGTTGCTAGACCCCATTTAGGCTAGTGGGATCGGCTCTGTCTGCAGAGGGGATTTACCTCCACAACAAGTTCCCCAGAGCATACACAAGGATGTGAGCCAAATAAATGGTGGTAAAGACTTTTGGCAACCTCCTCGTCAGGGTTTCTTGAAAGTTAACATAGATGGAGCCTCTAAAGGTAACCTAGGGATGGTTGGTTTTGGCAGAGTCATCAGAGATGAGTAGGGGTGCATAAAGGACATCTTTCATAGTCATCTGGGAACTGCTACAAATAACATGGTAGAGCTCATGGCCTTAGAGCAGTGCCTGGAAATACTAATTGAGTCAAATTCTCATAATGCCATCATTGAACTTGACTCAGAATTAGTTATTAATGCGGCCAAGAAGATCTGCAATGGAAAAGCACCTGGAAAAATATCAAAACATTGGTGACTTTTGTAGGTCTTTCAACACATTCATTCCCACCTACAAACCCTGAGAACGACCAACTTTGTTCATGTGTGAAGAAAATCCAATATGCTAGTTGATTGTCTGGCAAATGAAGGAGTGTTTTGCAAAGAAAGTTACAACAGGTATGCATGGGATTCGACACCCTCGGGGAAATTGAGTGAGGATTATCAAAGAAAAGTGGACAAAGAAATGGAAAAATTCCAAACTATCAGGACTGAACAAGAAGGAATATTTGTGGAAGCAGAAGAAAGCGAAAGTGTAAGTCATTCTTAACCGTTGATTTTCAAAAAAAAGAAAAAAAAGGGAGAAGAAAAATGCTTAAAACAGAGCTTTCCATAGGGGAGAGGTGTTTCTGGGAAAGCTAGTATTCCTAAAGAATGCTAGCCCTCTAGGTTTGGTAGCTACCCTAGAAACAACAGTTTAAAGCAATTCAATGATTTCTTCTATGTGTAATAGATAAGAGAAAGATAATGGAACCAACCTGGAACTTCCTCTTAATCCCTTGCTTGATCTCTCTCTCCTTTGGCAGATCCTGCAACTCCTCCTCGTACTTAACACGATTGGAGAGTACCTACACAAGTACAACAACAAAGAACCATCAAAGCATCGTGATGTATTACAACATAAACATTACAGAATCAGATATATAATGAAAAAATGATAGCATTCACAAATGATAACATTCACAAGTGCACAATCGTATGGAAGAAAAATTGAAGAGCTTTATTAATAGAAAGGAGAATTACAACCTAGTTGTCTGATCTAGCATCATCCTCCCAGCTTCAATCCTTCTTCACTTCATGAAATAGCAAGATCATACCAACAAGAATACAATACTCTCTCCTCAATTACAAACTATCAACACTTCCTTACAATTCACAATATTCCAACCTGTTGATCTCTTGGATTGGAGATCCATTTATAGATGTTTGCAAGGGTGTGAGTCATCTATGGGGTTTGATTAGTGTCATTCCACTTGTTACAATTGGTTCCACCAGATAAGGGATTGGAAATGATTTCCTAGATCCCTTATTCATCCTTGGGTGAATTCGGAGAGGCAAGTGGCATAAGAGAAGTTTCTAGAAGATTCCATGAGCAACCAACTGACACGTCATGGACATTTGTCCATACTCGCCCATCACACCCTATAGAAGGCCTAAACAATATGAATCACACCTTGGCAGTGTACCACTTAGTATGCATTGCACTTTGCCAGTGGAGTAGTCAGTATGGTTTGATTAGGCAATTTCTGGATGGTTTCTCAGATGGAACTTTTGGGGAATGATGTATTAAGATGATTATGTTCCTTTAGGGTATGAAAAAACTCTTTTAGGGGTTGATGAGCCCTAATAAATCGACATATAAGTTTGGGGTTGATGTGCCCAAATACATCTATAACAGTTGCCCCATAAAGCATGAGGTCATAAATATTCATGTCGGGTGAAATGCTTTATCACGAGGATCCGAAGTTTCAAACTGGAAGGTGACCTACATAAGTTACAATAGAATACATAATATGATTTTCGTGATCCAGCCGAGGGAGGCATTCCCATGGTCAACTTTATAAATTTCATTTCATGTACATAGATCAGATAGTCGTCTGCAGATACATACTCATGATTCTACAGATATAGAGTCACAATCCATGATTAGGATGACCATCTGTGTAGAGCCTTTGTACATTTGATGTTTTTATATCCCTGAATATATTGCAGCCCGAATGGATGAAACTAGATCCGGGGTCTTCAAACTCATTCAACCTTCAGGTGATGTACAAGTCAAACCATGTGAAGAGATGTTCTGAAGTTGAACATGGAAAGACATTGCCTGATTACCAGCCAATGGTGTGAGCTGTTAACAGACACGAGAGGGATCACCGATAATGATAATGATCCTCAAGGTACTACAGTACAATTCACATGGTGTGAATACATGATCCGATGTCGAACACCACGCAAAATCTTTCGGTCGAAGGCCATTGATGTCAACCTGTCACCGGAAGTGAGAAACCTGCCATTGATGTATGCAAGCTTCAAAGCACTGAAAGGGTTGTTTCTAAGTCAACTTCTTGGATAATGAGATGATGATGACAAGAAGCGACTCATCGTAGGAAGGCCTTGATGTATCCCACATCTACGACACAAAATGAAGCAAATGATTTCTGGAGGTGAAAACAAATTGATGACACAAGGTTTAGGAATTGTGGTCATGAAAAAATGAAGGTAGGAGGTATTGCAATGTATGAGACATTAACTAGATGGTGATTTATCAACTGAATGACTTCTCTTGAACATGTCGGCGACACTGAGATGAATTGGTAGCATTAACCCCAAAAGATGGATGGTATGAAAGACCAATGGTGTGATGACCGGTGAACGGAATAACCCAACCCAACTCAATAATGGAGATGAAGTGAAAGTGTCATGTTCAAGAGAGACTTGCTACCATAAATTCTTCAAGTTTTTTCCATTTTTCCCCAGTCATTGTTGACCAATACCTCTTTATTTTTGTCAAGCTTGAGGAGGATAACATATGCTTGTTCTATAATTCACCCTTCGGGCAAACCTGTCGCTATTTAATATTTTAACGAGTCTAGCGATAGTGAAGCTCAGTCTCGTCTAGATGGACAAGTTTGTCGCTATTGTTTTAACGAGTTTAATGACAAGGATAAATCGGTCCTTTTCATGTTTAGAGAGTTTGAAAAGGGACGAAAAGAAAACTCCATAAGTTCTTTTTCGTAAAGTAATCCCTTAGGTTCGAAAAAGGATAAAATGATACAGGAGGGATGACATTTCCAATACTTTAACGAGATGGAAAGACAACCGCTCGACGATCTTTTCATGTTTAATGAGTCTGAAAAGGGTTTAAAGAGGACTCTATAGTTTTATTTTCATTTTTGAATCAAAGCTCGAAAAGAAGACAAAAAGTTTGCTTGGTGGTCAAAATGTTCAATTCACTGTTTAGCACATCAGATTCTTTCATCAGTCATTCAACCTACTCAAAATTCCATCAAATTGATTAGAAATATGTATATATGGACGAAAAATGAACTAAAACTAACATTTCACTTTGAAGTACACGAATAGTAAACATAAAAAGTAGTTTTAACATTTCATTTTCATCATTTCATTTCAAATTTGGGATTTTGGAGCTCTGAAGCGGTTTTCCCCCTCAAATTTCATCAGTCGATTTCAGGAGATCCTGTGGACCATTCTCCATGCCGTCAGGACCAGGTAGGAGCTATCCTCAAGCTCTTTATTTTCATTTCCTCTTTTTTCAATTTTGGGAAAGTTTTTTCACTTTTTTGGGCCCCTGGGGTTTAAAGGTTTTGTTCCCCAATCATTGCACCTAGCTTGTATCGAAAGGTACGATGCACACTGAGCTGTCCATAGGTCAGTCAATATGCATCTCACCTTGCTCAAAGGTAGGGTGCGATGGGCGCAGAAAGGAAACTTTATATAATCTTTTTTCATTAAATTTTTACCTGTTTTTGTTCAAAATTGGATCCTAACTCATCTATTGTTTGCATTTCAGATATTTGTTGGATCAAGATGGTTGTCACATGGCGTGAATGAGAACATGAAGAGGGGGATATGATTTCTTTACATGACCAGGGCACAATGGATGCATTAAGAAACTGTGGCTTACTGAATTTTTTCCGCATATCCAATGTGAGACAACATATCAGTTTGTTGTAGTATCTTCTCAATGCTTGGGATCCTATTGACTAGGTATTCCAGATCAGAGGTAAATATATTCCTTTCATGGTTGAGGATATTTATTTTCTGACGGGTTTGTCGAGGCGTGGTACCCCCCTTTCACTATCAGGATTTGCTCGTGGGGGTGAATCTGTGAAAGATTACATTCGTCAGTTTTGCAGGGATAGATCTCAACCCAATAGAGATGGTAAGATTAATATCTGGGATTTTACTGATCAACCTTTGAGGACCATTCTATTTACCTTTGCTAGATTTTCTAGCAGCGCAACCTTACATTTAGCGAACAGATCCTACATGCAGTATGCCTTGGAATGCCTAGAACCGAAGGTGTTCAATTGGTGTGAGGCAATACTTCCTATCATAAAAGAACAACTGTCCAAAGTAAATAATGGAAGAACCAAGAAATTTGGTTATGGATCCATATTGATTGCTTTTGCTTTGGAAATAATTCCACTGATGCAACCTCAAAACATTTCACTGGGATTGCCCGCACCGAGGGAACCACAGATTCAGAGATGGGTGGACCTTATGGCTAGACATGCCGGCCAATCATAGATCTCCTTCTCAGATGCATTTTTTGAGTGGTTCAAATGCCAAGAGATGGTGTTTGTAGAGTATCCATATGTTGGGATGGATTTCCAGGGCGATCCAGATTTGGCATTACCAGTTGGTGAACAGTGGAGTGCTATAGGTAAAATGATTCGACCACATCTTTGTTTTTTGAGTTTTATAATGTTTTTTTGTTTTTTATGCTACCAAGACTAAACAAACTCATATGTGTGTGCAGATATTGGACCAGTGCGACCAGTGGCACGCCCACGAGAAGCAGGTGACACTCCAGCAGGAGAGGCTGTAGGGAGGGCCGTCCTTTAGGATCTGGATATATTGGAGACCCTGGCAGTGCTGCAAGATCAGATCGAGGGCCTCACTCTCAACATTCAAGATGTCAGGACCGATGAGTTACCTTTGAGGTTACAATGCCATACTACTGGTGTATCGAGTTGTTGGACTAGGCTCCTGCGCATGATAACACAGGCGGTGACATGTTATCACCAACATCACTAGTCTAGGATGTTTTTCTGCATTCATTTTGAGTTTCTTGGTCAAATGACAGATTTTGTCTTGGATGCGAAACATTTTGTGAAAGCTATAAACAACTATCTACTTTTAATTTTTGGAGTTTTCTTTTGGCTAAGTGATGAAATCCTAATGCAAATGTTGATGTGAAATGCTTTCTTTACAAATGCTGCAAATGTCTATTTAAGACATAATTTGCTAATGAATCAGTCAATGTGTTTAATTTTATGGAAATGTGTTGATATTGAATGGAATCAAAATGTCTTTCCAGGATACTAACTCTTAGGAACATACGATGAATAGTTGGGTTCCAAACGGAATAAATGCCAGTAAGCTGTAGAATGACGAGTTGTGAATCTAGCTTGACAATGAGTCAGCGTATGCCATGTGAAATGGCATCAGACCCTGAAACTCACTAACTTGCTGCTTGGAGCGAAGATGTCCCAGGCCGTAGAAGATAGGTTCTGCGTACTATGACTAGCTCCGTCGGAATACCCAACAAATGGTTCCAAAAATTCTGACATCTACAACAAATGTGAAATGGATTACCTAACCAAAATGACAAATCTAAAAGAAAACACTCAAAAAATTCGATGAAAGCATATGTACAATGAGTTTACTACACTTAATCAAGCATAGTAATGTTTAAGATACAACCCGTTTCGGGGTTGCGACAATGGAATCCCATCATAATCGACTAGCTCGCAGGCTCCTTTGGTTAATATGTGTTTAACAATGTAAGGGCCCATCCATAATGGTTCAAATTTACCTACTCCTAATTTGTCAGAATCTTGATCGTAAAGCAAGACTAAGTCACCTTCTGAGAAGACACGAGGCTTAACATTTTTGTCATATTGTGCCTTGATGCGTTTCTTATGTGCTTCGTTAGCCAATGTGGCATCACGATGGGTTTCATCCAGATGGATTAATTCCAAGAAACGAGCCTCTTCTTTAGAAGTTTCAGGAAGCAGATCAATTGAAGGCTTGAGGGATGAGATTTCACACTGAATTGGTAAGACTGCTTCCAGACCATACACCAACTGAAAGGGCATAAATCTGGTCACATTTCTCACCAAAGTCCTATATGCCCACAGAGCTGAGTAAAGAATTAAATGCCAATTCCATTTATGGACTTCAATCATTCTTTGCAACATGCGCTTAAGGACTTTGTTGATTTCCTCAACTTGTCTGTTAGCCTGCGAATAATATGGAGTAGAACTATCATGGGACAATCCTAATTTGGTAGTTAATTCGATCATCATGTGATTGTGAAAATGTGGCCCATGATCTGTGACTATAGCCTGTGGAACATCGAATCTAGAGACTACATGATTGAAAAAAAGAGTGCAGCTGTTTTGCCGCTATTGTTCAATGTAGGCATTGCCTTGGCCCATTTTGTAAAATAGTCGACAACGGCTATAATATACCCATGCCCTCGGCCGATGTGGAGTTACATGTCATGATATCAATGCCCCATTTAGCGAATGTGCCAACAACAACGATTGGATGTAGTGGTGCAGGTGGTAATTTGGTTTTGCGATAAAAAATCTAAGAAGCATGGCAACTTCTGACTGCAATTATACAATCTTTGAATATGGTGGGCCAGAAGTAACCATCTCGTAAGATCTTTTGTGCTGTAGTGTAACCAGATAGATGCTACCCACAAGCACCTAAATGACAATCATTCAAAACTTTTTCGGCCTCCTCGTGTGTGAGGCACCTTCGTAAAACCATATCGACACCATGACGATAAAGTGTATCACCAACGATCAGATAATCTTTGGCTTGGTATCGAGTAAGTCGCTGTTTAGAGCGAGAGGTGTTAGGTCTAAAAGTTTAGGTTTAGATATAGATCAGTATATCGCCATACCACGAATCACTTGATGATATCATAAATAGAGTCTCATCCACGATTGATGCTTTTGATGTTAAATTGTTGGAGGACGAGGGAAGGTCGCAAAGTAACTCTGCAAATATGAGAGACTTCTTTGATTTGGATTTGATGAATTCCAGATCAAACCCATGCAAGATGACTATCCACTTGGAATATTTGTCCCCCAATGGAGTCACCAATTTGTTTATGGGAAAACTAATATTCCTAAAGAATGCTAGCCCTCTAGGTTTGGAAACTACCCTAGAAACAACAATTTAAAGCAATTCAATGATTTCTTCTATGTGTAACAGATAAGAGAAATATAATGGAACCAACTTGGAACTTCCACTTAATCCCTTGCTTGATCTCTCTCTCCTTTGGCAGATCTTACAACTCCTCCCCGTACTTAACACACTTGGAGAGTACCTGCACAAGTAAAACAATAGAGAACCCTCAAAGCATCATGATATATTACAACATAAACATTACAGGATTAGATATATAATGAACAAATGCTAGCATTCACAAATGATAACATTCACAATTGCACAATCGTATGGAAGAAAACTTTAAGAGCTTTATTAATAGAAAGGAGAATTACAACCCAGTTGTCTGATCCAACACCATCCTCCCAGCTCCAATCCTTCTTCAGCTCATGAAATAGCAAGATCGTACCAACAAGAATACAATACTCTCTCCTCAATTACAAATTATCAGCACTTCCTTGCAATTCACAATATTCCAGCCTCTTGATCTCTTTGATTGGATATTCATTTATAGATGTTTACAAGGGTGTGAGTCATCTATGGGGTTTTATTAGTGTCATTCCACTTGTTACAATTGGTTCCACCAGAGAATGGATTGGAGATGATTTCCTAGATCCCTTATTCATCCTTGGGTGAATTCACAGAGGCAAGTGGCACAAGAGAAGTTTCTAGAAGATTCCATGAGTAACCAACTGACACATGTCCCAGAAATTTGTCCATCCTCGCCCATCGCACCCTATAGAAGGCCTAAATAGTATGCATCGCACCCTAGCAGTGTACCACTCAGTATGCATCACACTTTGCCAGTGGAGCAGTCAATATGGTTCGATTTAGGCAATTTCTGGATGGTTTCTCAGATGGAACCTTTGGGGAATGATGTATTCAGATGACTATGTTCCTTTAGGGTATGAAACAACTCTTTTAGTGGTTGATGAACCCTAATACATCGACATATAAGTTTGGGGTTGATGTTCCCAAATACGTTTATAAAACGAGGCACTCAGTAAACAACAAGCCTTTCAATAGGTCGTCGGGCACAGATCCTGACAGCCTTCGTAATTGAATGGCCATCGGGTGGAAAAGTAATTGGAGTTTAACCACCAAAGTGGATCATATGCTTTTTATATAAGCGGTTTACAATCCTCATTGGGTTTGAAAAGGAAAGTACAGACCGTGTAGGTTTCCGCTCCGATATCTCGGAGGACCTTAAGATCAACAGGGGCTTTTTCGTATGGTTTTTGGGATCTAAAAGTGATCGAAGCTTAAGTTTCAAACCGAACCCGAACATTTATAGACTTTGGCTCACAATCCTTATTGGGTCCGTGAACCAGGTAAAAGGGGCACATGTTGCTGGGATGATAGATTCGTGACCGTCGGATCTCTCGGGATCTTGGATGGAGACTTATTTTGTAAGCCTTAGGATTGAGGGTTTCGGGATTATTTTGGGTTATGTAGTTGGTTACCCTTCATAGGGACAACCCTTTCTGGTCCTTTCATTGTAAAGCCACGTAACATATGTAATCTTCACGTGGTTAATAGAAGGCTCCACTCTTATTTGACCAAAAAGAAAAATCTACCCTTGAATAAAAATCCATATATCTCCAATTGAAAATTGAACCCAAGAATAACATCAACTACACCTCTTGTTGAGAAAATTGTTTATGTTTCTCTTTTGAATGTTGACTCGCCTCTGTATTATTTCCTTCATGATCCTTGAAACTATTCAAAAGATCACATTTCTCTTTACCACTAATCTCCTTAGTGTCTGCCATGTTCTTGTTTTAATCCAACAAATTCTACTTAAGTAAATCTAACCCATGTCATGCAGTTGAAAATAATGTAGAGATCATTCAACAACATTTAAACCATTTTATATTGAAATCAAGAAAGTGTGGTCCATAAGCACCACAATGAAAATACATTTTATTTACATGAAAAGACCACACCTCACCTTGGTGTTATAGTCTATCTTGTCACATCTGGTCAATAAGTCTTCAAACAGGATCATTCACATCCTTTGAACACTTTGTCATCCTCCCTAAATGAAGCCCAAGTACGCCTCTCTCATATCCCCGCATTTATGCTTTAAAATACTTTATTTTAGTACTTTTTAAGACCAATGTGCCCTAACCCCTCATTGGCCAACGTTGACTACCTAGTTTCCCTACTCTAGGCCTGCATTGATCACCGACAGTTTGCTCAGTCTTGGGGGTGCACTGATTCTAGAAATTCGAGAAAACAAAAAAGAATCCTAAAGCTTCCTATTCTAGAAGCTTCAAGGATTTGTTGTAACCATTTACCTTGGATAAAAGTCTTGAACCCTATCCTATCCTACCTTGGAGTTTTCATCCCTTATCCCTTGAGCTCATCCTCCCATCAAGAATGGATCTCAAGCATATAAGAATTCATGAACTACCTCCCTCATCTATATATTTATTGCCATTGATAGGGAAGGGGTTGACTTTTGGAGATTGATTCTACCATTATGCTGCTGATTCAAGAGGTATAATTCCATGCATTAGGGTGGCTAGAGGTGCACTTTATGGCAAGGAAAGGACACGTCAACTTGGAGGAGCTCTTCTATAAGATCAACGCCTATTTTTTGTTGTAATTCACTCCATTTATATTAATTCAAAGGGTTCTTTGTTTTCCTATATATGATGATATGATTTCATGTATTTCAATACCATGTTGATCTATTGAATAAAGTGATTAGATGATGCTACATAGATCTTGTAGATCGTTGGCTCGTGTTGTCTGATTGTGCAAGTTCTAATTATAGTGATCAGAGCTAGGATTGGAGCATACAAGCTAAGGAAGGAGTGAAGCATACGATAAATTGTAGGTAGGATTCATCCCATTATCTATTTACTTTAAGGAAAAAATCAACTTCTTTGTATTTATGTTGTTCTAGGTCAGTCCACTAGGCATAGAGAAGATACTTTTGTCCACAACCGTAGATTATGTATAACAAATTAGCCACCGTACTGGGAATAAAGTGTATTCCCTTGGTGGTTTCTTTGTCCATTGTGTTTGTCTTACCTCTTATTGAGACCTTTGCTCTCTTATTCAGTCAAGAACAAACCTAGGAAGATCTTTCATTGAGTTTCAATTGCAATAATTGTGCCAGAACTTTACAACACTTGACCAATGCACCCTTTGGTCTTGTGATAGAGCGTTGCACCCTAACTGAGCCTTCTTTGAGCATGCGTTGTTTCACTTGCGTTGGCCCTTGTTCATCCACAAATTTTCATTTGACTTGATTTTCTCTTTGAGAAACTTTCTTCTAGATGTTATTCCTTGAGTCTTTGAGTGTCTTGTGGTCTCTATGAAACCTCCATTTGATTTGCTTTAGTTTTTTAGTGACTTTGGGAAGGATTTTCTTATATTTTCCTTTGTTCTTATCATTAGGTTGTTTGTAAGCTAATTTTTTTTAATCATTGAGTGCTTAGATGAATTGATGTTTTAGTCATCGTTCTGAAAAGTTTGTTTGAATAAGGGATTAAACTTTGCATCTTAGTTTTCATCATTTTTGAAAATTAAGTGGCTTGAAAAGAAAAATATTTGCATTGGAATTCAGGGTTTTGTATGTGCATCAACACTAAGAACAATTGCATTAAAAGTGAATTGTACTTTGCATATTGTTTGTCCCTTCCCTTCCTTAGATAGATTTTCAATGAATGAGAAAGATTTCATTTCCTCATGCCAATTTTCATTTTAGGATATTCAGGTGATATTCACAATTAGCCCCAAAATTGAAACTTAATTGAAGATAAAAAGTAAATTTTATTGAATCAACCTAAAGAGAATTTATAACATTAACGAAAAAATTTAGCGGTCTAGGCTAAAGATGTGTTCTAGCATCGTCAAACGTAGGATCTATTTTTATTTGCCAGCATTGTATCCCAGGGGTGAAATATCATTCCACGAACATGAGTGTATAGGATCATTCTGCATGTACCTTAAGGTATATTGGACAATGCTCCATGCACGTAAAGTATATGGGAATGCTCTCATGAAACATTTACGCATTAGACAACACTACTACGAACTGCACTTCCACGTACTGTCGAGTATATTTTGGAAGTCCCCTATAGGTTAATATCCTTGCTATAGGTAATCAGACGCCTTGTATTCTGTGATACACTGAACACAACATTCAGGGATATTTCATGCACATACGTTAAGTCCTTGGTTCACGAAGGTGTATATTGCAGTCCACGGTTGCTTGGTAATCCTTTATGCCTAGATTACCCTCTTTTTGATTTATTTTTGTGTTAATTTCTAAAATTTACTATCCAAAATGGAAGAACAAAATCCTCCACTCCTTTGTTCACGTAGAATGCGAAATAAGCGTCCTCTTCCACCAGATGCTACTTTTGGCCATCATCAAAATGATAAGAAGACGTTAACTATCGAATCTGGAAATTTAGGAACTACTTCTGGTCCTCCTCCTAAATTTTATCAACCAGAATCATCTTTCCCTTTGAGTACTGAGCCCGAGATCACTTCCACTCTTGCAGGTGAATCTGAAACAATTGAAACAGAATTACTTGAAACCTTATTGCCTGAGGTTATTGAGCTTGCCTTTCCTAAGTCATAAAATTTATTTCTTGAGGTTTTTGAACTTGAGTTGCCTCAACCATCTTCACCTATTACTTCAAAATCTTCCTCTTCTCTTCCTTTGTCTAACACATAACCGCCATCCTTATATCTTGGAATCGATGGTGAACCTCTTCCACATGGTCTTGTGAGTATTGAAGAGTTCCCACGAGAAGAGTCTCGTCCTTCTACTTCTATTCATTGGAGTGGACTCCATTTTTATTAGACGTATCCTCTTCCTCCTCCTCAAACCCAAACACAAACTCCTTTATCTAATTATTTTGACTCACCCACTAATTTCTCATAGAAATCTTCATTGGGATTGTTAACCATGATGCATATGATATGACTTCCCAACCTGTGTCCACCACTACAGTTAGGACATAAAAGGTTTCTTCCTCATCCATGTTTGCAACATCACTAAAGGCACATTTGTATGGTGTCCCGTCTGTCCCATCCGACTATCAGTCTTTATCTGGTACTTTCTCTGGTGCAACTTCCAGTCCTTGGACCTCTCCCATGTCATCTATTTTAGGAATTCCATCTGGCACTTCCCTTATGAATGCTACTCAGCTTGCTCCTTCTCCTTTGTCTAACCCTGCAATTGAACATCAAGTTGGTCCTTATGTTAGTGGGAAAGGAAATCTTCAACAACCTAACTCTCCTTATGTTAGGTTCCCTCCACTTGGGGTGAATTTTCCTCCATCATCCCCTCCTTCTATATTATGGGGGAAACCTATTGCTGGTATACCTGAAATCAGTAATCAAACTTATTGTAATCCTCTTTATCTTGGGATGGCTGCCATTGTTTATCAACCTACTTTGTCCAACGTGGTTCGATTTTGGGTCCATTATTGAATTGTCAACCTGTGTTGTCTTTATCTCAAATTCTGACCCTTCAATTTGTACCTCAACAAGCTCAAATACATGTAACTCAAGATTTACAGGATGCACCTCAACCTATTCCATCAGTATCTGGTACCCCTTGGGTTCCACTTACCCAACCTTTACAAGGTACCTTATAATCTCAACCACTTGGGCAAGGTATTCCTCAAATTCCAATAGGATAGACTGTGTATAGTATGGCACAACCTCAATCGAATCTACCTTATGCTACGGTGATGAAAAATCACGTAGGGAAACAATATAGAACTTATTAGGGTATTCCTCAAGTTCCTTTTCAAGGCAAACCCATCCAAACCCAACCATTCCATCCTTTACAGGGTTATCCTGGTGCTGGTCAACAAGGTCACGCATATGATGGTTACTAGAATCCTCCTTATTGTGGTTCCTAGGTTCCTCTTTATCAAAAATCTCCTTATCCAGGAATGCAAGTACCCGTTGTTTAGGCTATTCCTTCCTATCCAGGCTATCCTCCACCAAATTTTAACCGTCAGTTACCCTTTGTGGAAACTCTCGAATTTCCAGAATTGACTTGGTTCACTAATGATCCCATCGCTCATTCACCTTGGTGGTTGGTAATTCCTACCAAATTTCCTTCTGATATCCCAAAATTCAATGGGAATCCTGTAGAAGACCCATTGACCCATATCATGATGTATCATATATGGTGTTATTCAAACTTCCTTAACGATGATTCCATTCGATTATGTCTTTTCAATCATACTCTTGCAGATACTGCAAATAAATGGTACATTGAATGACTTAGAGCTTCATTTGACCATTTCAGTTCCTTAGCTACCACCTTTCTCACACATTTGTAGTTGCCCATCCGGTATGAAACTGGAATGATTTTTTTTACCAAATTTAAACAAACTAAGGCTACTCACATCTCAGATCACATTCATGAGTGGTGACGTCGTCGTTAATTTGTTAAGACCTATGTTCTTGATCAATTGTTAGCATAATGATTCATTAAATCCCTTTTTCCTTCTATATCAGAGGATGTAGCTAATGTTGGGGTTGTGATTGAAGATAAATTGATTACTCGTGCCCAATATTTGGACCTCATATATACCCAACCTGGCATGCTCTATGAGAATATACCAGATGCTCTGAGACATTCAAATGTTGTTCCTCCAACTCATGGTAAAGAATCTCATGCTCCTGATGGAATCATTGGTTCTACCAGTTTGCAGATGGTGAGAAAACCATCTTGTGCTGATCTCACCACATCTTCCCAAAATCCTCCATTCAATCCTCCTTTGAATTCTCCTTCTGAGATAAATGTTGTTTCATCTGATAGAGGAACATATCAACAACAACCAGGAAGTAAGAAGAAGTGAAATGGAAAAATAAGAAAGATTCTTCACCGTAGGATAAACAAACAAATCAGTCCTCTGATGAGAAATGAAAGCCTCACTATCCATGATTGATTGAAATGAAGAGAACTTTTAAACTTGTGATTGTCCTTGCTGCGTAGAAGTAAACTAACTTATGAAATCCTCCACTTCTCCTGCTGTGTTGATCGATTTGTTTCCCAATTAGGAGACCCACATGGTTTCTCGGGACCCTTCTTCTTCTAACACGGTTTTAATGCTTTCCTCCACGAAGCCTAAATCGGATGTTATGGCAACTACTTAGAATAAGGAGTATGGTAATGTGAATCCTCCGAATGGTCAGACTACTGAACAACCTACCAGTTAGACATCACCTTCAATGGATCCCACTCCACATACAATTCCTATGGAGTTAACTACTAAGCCTCTGAAGGGAATTATTCATAAATATTCTTTCGACCATCGTTTTAGGTCTCCTCAAAATTACAATGTTGGCTCAATCTTCGTTAACTATGTCAACCATTGAGGTGTTGCAAAACTATCCCGCCCAAAATAAGGCTTTGGTTTTGGCTATCAGATGTGTGGATTCTTCAGATTCTACTTAGTTGTTTTTAGTCATGAAAATTGTACCCCTTGAATTCCCTCTCAATTAGATTTTATCATCCAGGTTGTCATCTGCGATAAGAACATTCATCATTCTATTGTGGACGAGGGAGCCTCAACTTATATCATGTCTATGTCTTATTGGAAAGTGATTGGTTCTCTTGAATTGAGTTAGTCACCATCAACATTGAAAGTTTTAGATGGGAGAACATATAAAACCTGTGGTATTCTGAACTCCTTGCAAGTAGAATCAGGGGGAAAAACTGTATCCATAGAAGTTGAAGTTATTGACAGACCTCTTGATTACAATATTCTATTGGGTCGCACATGGGTTTATGCCATGGTTGTTTTCGTTTCAACTTATTTATGTATGATCAACTTTCCTGATAAGGGTAGGATTGTGGCCATTGACCAACTCACCTTCTTCGCTTGTGATTCTTATGTTACTAAAAGTGCCCCTCTTGTAGGGGAAACTCTACACTCTTATCAACATGTCGGGGTTGGACTGCTGAAGGATTCCTCACTCATGGGAACCTTTCACTCCCTCCTCCTTCACTTCCTAATAACTCATCATCGGTCACTTATACCAATATGATAACATCTTCGACTGTCCTGACTGATCCATGAATTGTACCAGATGAAACTAATATCCATAATTTTGGCGACCGAATGCTGCTTAAACCCATTGATCTTGATTACGAAGCCATCTATTCGACTTGTGAGACTTATACCTTCTCTTCGATTAATTGGGTTGAATGATCATTAGATTATGGCACGTCTTCTAATCCGTTCCCTCATACATTCTCTACCGATGAGAGCATCATGGAGATAATGATTCCAAACAATGTGCCATGGGACGATCATGACCATCGTTCCTCCTTACTACATTCCATTGAGGATAATCTCAGTGATGTGTATTTATCCAATATCGTTGAGTCCTTTACAAATGTTGTTTCTATTCATGAAGTCATTTTCGAAAAGAATTTCTCGAATATTAAAGAGATGATACCTCTTGATATCTCTGTTAACCCAGGTATTGTCGCAAATCTACACATTGGTGCGTCTTGCTCTCCATCCTAGATTAAGAACTATAAATCACTATTTTAGGAATTTCAAGATGTCTTTACCTAGACCTATTGTTGAGAACGTGTTCTCCCAAAAGTAGTTTTGGTGCTAAAAGCCCATGTTTTGGGAAATTTTGTAATAAAGTTGTAAAGTCTTCGTATTTTGTGGTTGTAGAGCACAAAGGTGTCAAGAGTCATAAAGGGTTGTCCACCCTTATTTTGTAAAGTGTTAAGTCGGCTGTAAAGATCTACCCATGGTCTGTGGACCATGAGATTGTATAAAAATGAGCTAGGTAAGTAAGCTCTAAGTAGCTTTGGAAGTTTTTGGTAGCACGTTCTAAGTGTTCTCATGTCTTAGCATAGGTAGAGGCTCTGCAGCTAAGTGTGCAGAGGCCTAGGGTGGAAGTCCGCAGCTAAGTGCGTGGACACCTACACCTGTGTGCACAAGGTGGATGAAGTCTGTAATAAAGTGGATGATATCAATAAAGAGAAATATTCTACAATCACTGTGTATTTAGTCTCTGTTAATGCATCTGATTATATTACGATCTAGGTTTATTTTACAATGTTTATTTGATGCGCGAATGTATGTGAATATATATGTTAATTGAACAAAAGTAAGAATATCAGTTTACGCGACGATAACTGTAATTGATTGGTAGAATAAGTGGAACACTTGAGACAACTAGGGAACCTATGTGATACATCGTCATAGCAGCACGAAAGTACCTAAACCACTGGTTAGGGATGTGCGAAGGTCAATCGTACACATTCGAGGAGGTACTAAAGGGTGGGATAAAAGGTAGAACCATAAGCCCTAAGGCTTAGCCACCTGTGCGAAGGTAAGAGCAAGAGGTATAAACCGACATCACGACTATCTCAGGTGTGGAAACTTGGTTCCAGCATCCCCCCATATTGCTTCGGGTGAGACTTCAGTATGCGATCCATGGGATGATGTCGAAAGGGCCAATAGTGTAGGGATTTTTTTGGCTAACTAACACTAAACCTGGGTCAGGGCTCGCGAAGCCAAAAAATGGTTCTGTTGCTGGGACCAGAATCTTCATGAGAGATGTGTGATGTTGTATAACTATAATCCAATTAAGAAAGAGATCGAAGACTGGTTGGATAGAAATATCCAAGAATTTGTGGCACAAGAGAACAAAAATCCACGACTGACAAAGGAACAGTGGCTAGACAGGTACCTATATACAGAAATCCACAAGGTCTTTTTCTGTTCCTTTCCATTTGAGTTATACGAGTGGATCGCGAAGCTAGTGGATAACCAAGGAAGGTGGAGGCTTGACAGTCCTATTTTCTGGATGCCGGAGTTAGTACAGATACTGGAAGCCTCTTAGGATAAGATCGCCCGCACTGTCGATCATTGGCTCGATCGTATCATAGGAGGATTTGTCACTGAATTCACGGTCAATACCTTAGTCAGTTACAACGAGGCGGAGTGATGATGTTTCAAAGGTCCGCGAGGTAAGTACTTGAAGTCTTTAAATACTTGGATTAAGATGTTATTGTGCGAAAAGCAGGTTATGAAGCTACCTTGATATTCAGAGCTATGTGAAGTGGGAAGGCTTATATGAACAAAGGAAGAAAGGGTCCTAAATATAGCCCACTGATTTCACCTCCCTTGAGTGACGAAGAAGTATTGGTGCAGGATTATTCATGAAGTGCATTTTAGTTGATAAAATAAGGGTTCCCGTGACTACCACCTCCACCACAGTTCAACATGGCGAATTCAGTGAAGCTGCCTTTGTTTAAGGGCTTGGGAAATGAGGACCTGGACCAGTTCTGGTTTGTCATAAAAGCTATATGGTAAGCTTAGGGAATCATAGATGATCACATGAAGAAGGCGATGTTGGTTAGTGCTTTGTAGGATCACGCACTAACTTGGTACATCAAGTACTCTAACAATAACCCAAACATTTGGTTGGCAGAGATCCAAACCGCGCTGAATAAAGAGTTCAGTAGGCCTAAATCCAAGGCACAATCGATTGTGGGATTCAAGGAAATTGCGATGAAACCAAGTGAGACCCCTTGGGAGTTGGATTAGAGATTGAAATGTAAAATCCGTGAAGCTAATATGAATTTAACAGATGGGAAGCACTGCAAGTGGTTCGTGGCTTTGCTCCTACCTCACCTAAGGGTTGCACTGTCACTACAGAAGATTACGACTCAGGCAGGGGCCTTGGAGATTGCAACAAGACTGCATGAAACACCGATGCAAGATCCAAATTTGGGGGTTCAGTAGATCCATGCATAGTGGCAAAATATTTTCCTTGAAATGCAAAGTCTGAAGCAGGACAAGACAATTCGGCTAGAGGCGCGTGAAGAGGCATGGTTCCTGAAATGTAAAGGTCAGGGGCATGACAATGACCACTGCCTAGTCTTTTCGAATATATTGCAGGAGGAGGACCAATTCCTTTGAGGCCAAAATCCCAAGTAGGGACGAGTGCGGGGCTTGCGTTGTGGTTCGCTATATGTCAGGTAGCGGGGAAACATAAGACTGATAATTGTCATTTGCTACAGAAGTTTGTACAAACATCGCAACATCTATTATACAACTTTTGTAGGTTGGTAGGGCATGATGAGCGCAACTACCGAAGTTATGAATTGATGATGGATAGAACACCCATCTATAGAGTTCAGGTAGAAACACGACCTCCTGACCAGGGCGCTGGGATGGCAAGGACATGCTTTCAAGGAAACAGATGAGGTCGAGGTAGAGGAGGACCTTGCAGAGGTAGGGGACAACTGATATATTACAATTGTGGAGGACCATGACACTATGCCCGTGAATGCACTAACCCAACGCGTCCGCCGTGCAAATATTATACTTAGTTTGATCATGAGATTGAGGACTCTCCTACACTGATAGCAAGGATACATGACAAAGGGGTGCTACCTCCGCATCCGACTTAGAACCTGGAGATGATGAGGGATGAGCCTCGCGAAGAAGATCTGAATGTGAATATATTGCTGTGAAGTGGAATTGAAACGCGTGATGATAAGGGGAAATGACCTGAAGACAGTGCATGGGTTCGCAAAGCTCCAGAGAAGGAGGCTGAATTTTATTTAGAGTGCGCACGCAAAACGTTCATGGAAGCAAAGAAAAGCTTCACTGAGGCCTCTACCTCAGGGAGATGGGATAAACCTGTTCAGGAAATGGACCCTTCTATTCTTACTACCTTTTTGGAGACCTACATGAAGTTGCTATGTGATAGCAAGGTTGTGAAGGGGTTACAGGAACTTCTAAATAGATGCGCTGGAACCCCTTTGGGTGAACTGCGCATGGTATGAAAGATCGGTAAGCATAAGGCAAGGACAGGGCATGAGATGAGACTAGGAGAATACGAATTGGATCAAGTTATTTTGGATTTAGGGTCAGACGTGAACGTTTTGCCGAAGCAGACTTGGGAGCGAATGGGGAGACCCACGTTGCAGTGGTCTCTGATTCAATTGAGGATGGAAAATCAACAGAAGATCATCCCCATGGGGCGGCTGCAAGGAGTAACTGTAGATATTGAAGGCGCAAGCGCATTGGCTGATTTTGAAGAAATTGAAATAATGGATGACAACAACCCCTACCCTGCACTCCTTGGCATTGATTGGGCTACTGACCTGAATGGGGAAATACACCTAAAGAAGGGATAGATGATATTTGAAAAGAAATTACTTCGCATAACAGTACCCCTAGATCCTGCAGAAGGATCACACTATACTAAACCAATCCATGATTACTAAAGCGATGATGATTTGGATTGCATATATAAGATAACAGCGCGAGACCAAGATTGGGTGAATCCGCCAACGGATGGACGAATTACATGGGATCGCAAGAGTTCTTGCACCTTAGACTTTGACGAAGAATTAGAGCACTGGAAGAGTTGACTACATGAAGTGACTACGCTGAGCTGTAACATGATGACCTGGTCACTGCGCTGTGTGTCGCCATAGGTAAGAAATCTTACCACTTATGATGGCTTGAAGGATGTGGATGTGTTTTTGGATGGATTTGAGAGTGAAGTACCAGAGAAGCAGCGCTTCCAGGCTTTGGACTGTGCCCTGCGTGCTATGCCTGCAAGATGGTGGGGTATGCAAAAGGGTAGTTTTGATAATTGGCGCGAGTGTAGGAGGATGATGAGAACATGCTTTGAGAAGCAGAAGGTACGAGTGATAGACAATTATGACAAAAAGGATGATCCACACATTCACTTAGCCAAATGGGCTAAGGATTATGGAGAGAAGTCCCAACCTGAATGGGTGCACTTGTTTTGTCACACCCTGGATGTCATCCCGATGAACTAGTACTTAGAGGTAGAGCTCCACCATGGCATAGGAGAATGGGATATTTTGCGCGAAGGGGTCATAATGACATTCAACTTTGAAGATGGCTTTGACTATATTGACAAAGTTCTACAAGAAGTTAAATCAATGATCTTTAGGATACCGCAAGATCCTTTGTATCTGATTCAACCCGATTGGACCACTCAGCTGAGCCAAGCAATGGAGTGCTATAACGTGGTTGTTGAAGAAGAAGACAAGGACCCCCGAAATATTTACACCCCTGAAACTGAGGGTCATCACGAGGTCAAGGGACTGCTTATCGAGAATCCTGATATAACTGTGCCGTTGAAAACTAAACAAGTAAATATTGGCATGGAGGTGGAGCCCAAATTCGCGAAGGTTGGAGATTACTGGGATGATGTGATGGTAGATAAGGTCACTGAATTTCTCCGCGAATACCAAGATTTGTTCCCTACTAGGTTTACAGAGTTAAAGGGGATAATAGGAGACCTAGGTGTTATGAAGATCACGTTAAAACCCAATGTGAAGTCGGTTAAGAAAAGGCCTTACCATCTTAATCCAAAGTATAAGGAGAAGGTCTGCTTAGAGTTAGATAAGATGCTCGCGACAGAAATCATTGAGCCCATAAAAGAATCTAATTGGGTGAGCCTAATGGTGGTATAGGAAAAGAAGCAGAAGGATGAAATAAGGATATGCGTAGATTTCAGGAAGTTGAATGACGCTTGCGTGCATGATCCTTTCTCGACTCTATTCACTGATGAGGTATTGGATAATGTAGGTGGCCAGGAAGCGTACTCCACTGATGGGTTCTTTGGGTACCATTAGATCAAAATCGCGCCTGAAGATAGGAGCAAGACAACCTTAGCGATTGAATGGGGATGTTTTCAATACACCGTAATGCCTTTCAGATTAAAGAATGCGCTTGCGATTTTTTCGCACGTAGTCATTGCTGCATTCAAAGACTTCATTCATAAGTTTATGGAGGTGTACTTTGATGACTGGACTGTGTTTGGGTTGGTAAAATTCCATGTGGAAAGTTTGTTCTTAATGCTAGATACTTGTCGAAGGTACAAAATTGCGCTCAATCTGAAGAAATGTTTGTTTTGTGTCCCTTTTGGGACTCTACTGGGTCATGTGGTATGCAGGTAGGGATTGATGGTAGATCCTACAAAGATTGCATTAATAATTAATATGGAAGCGCTGAGGAGTGTGAAATAGCTGCGTGCAACATTGGGACATACTGGGTACTACAGGAAGTTTATCAAGAGCTATGCCCAGATCACTGTGCCTATGGAGAAGTTGTTGAAAAAGGATGTCACGTTCTGTTGGAACAAGGACTATTAGAAAAGATTGGATGTGCTGAAGGGAAGAATGGCCAACGCACCGATTTTAGTCTTTCTAGATTGGAAGAAGGAGTTTCATGTATATGTCGATGCGTCATGTATAGCATTGGGAGTAGTACTGACACAGGATGGTGACGGAGAATTAGACCATCCTATAGCATTTGCAAGCTGGAGGCTCTCAAAGGCTGAGAGGAACTATTCCACCACTAAGCGTGAAGGACTAGCCATGGTATACATGCTCTAGAAGTTTAGACACTATTTGCTGGGTGGACATTTTAAGATGTATACGAATCATTCTGCATTGAAATACCTGGTCAATAAGCCTGTGTGGGGGGGAAAATATGCAGGTGGTTGTTATTGTTCTAGGAAAATGATTTTGAAGTTATTGTGAAGCCTGAACGACTGAACGTAGGACCAGAACATCTGTCGCACATCGAAACATGAGAATAGCCCGCGAATTTGAAGGAAGGATTACTTGACACACATCTCTTTGTAGTGCGTTTTGTGGATGGTCACTTTGAAGACATCACACACTTCCTAATGAAGAGAACTGCCCCAGAAGGCTACACCATCCAATAGAAAAAGGAGTTAGTGGTGTGCGCGACAGACTTTTCTATCATTACTGGACATTTATACAAAATGGGGTCTGATGAAGTATTGCGACTATGTACCAGAGTTTGAAAGAAGAAGTATCCTCATGGACACTCATGGGGGCACTGTGGGAGGGCATTACGTAGGAAGGGTGACCACGTAGAAGATCCTACGCGTAGAGTTGTGGTGGCCAACCCTCCATCAGGATTCAAAAGCCTACTGCAGGGCGTGCGATGTGTGTCAGAGGACTAGTAGGCCATCGCAGAGATATGAGCTGCCTCTGAACCTAGAGATAACCTTACAACCTTTTGAGAAATGGGCAACAGATTTTGTGGGACCCATTCAACATCAAGGAAAGAAGACAGTTGCGCGGTACATTATCACCGTGACTGAGTATTTGAATCGATGGGTGGAGGTAAAGCCTGTGAAGGACTACATAGGTGTGACCACTGCGAAGTTTCTCTTTGAGTATGTATTGATGCGATTTGGGTGTCCAAATATTTTGATGAGTGATCGCGGTACACACTTTCTGAATGAAACGATCAACACGCTGATAGAGGAATTTCAGGTATATCACCAAAAAAGCATGCCTTATCACCCACAGGCTAATTGGATGGTGGAAGCATTCAATAATGTATTGGAGAATGCACTGACCAAGGTTTTAAACACTCAACGAAGTGATTGGGACCTGCGCATGCCCATAATAATATGGGCCTATTGAACGACGTGAAAAATGTTGACTGGACAGACGCCCTTTAGGCTTGTATATGGTGTTGAAGCAGTGATGCTAATGGAATACATTGTGTGTAGACTGCGCATAGCGGCACTCACGGGTATGACGGATCGTGAAGCCCTGGAAGAGAGGCCCGCGCAGCTTGCTGAGCTCGAGGAAGAAAGGTTTCTGGCTGGATTTCACCAACAGGTCCAAAAGCAGCGCGAAAAAGCATGTCATGATCGACACATTAAACTGCGCAACTTTATGGTAAATGACCTGGTTTTGTTATATGACAGAAAGTTTGATAAATTTCTAGGGAAATTCAAGATGCACTGGCTAGGCCCCTATGTCATTAAGGGGATTACCGTCGATGGAGTAGTTCAGTTGGTTAAATTGAATGGATATCCCTTCCCAAGAAAAGTGAATGGCAGCCGATTGAAGCCATACACCGGTGATCCAACCAGGTCACTATATGAAGGTAGCATAGTCTTAGCACTCTAGGAAGCTAAAAGGAGGCGCAGGACTATAAACTACACTACCTGGTTTGTGACACTACACGATCGGGGGACTGCACGGAATGAGGAGATGTCACAAGGTCCACAATAGCATGAAGAGAGCTGTGCTACCCCGGGAAAAGCCACGCAGGTCAGCTGGAAAGTTATCTTTAGAGTCACTATTCATGATTTGACGATGAGATTGCGGCCAAATGGAGCGGCGACCGACATTTTTGACGAAATTTATGGGTAAGATCCTTGAAAATCTGCCGCCAATTTGGCATTAATGAATCGAATTTGGGGGGAACGGTTAGATTTTAATTCAAAATGGCCTATAAATTACATGTGGAGGTCCAACGAAAAACACTTGGCATTTTGAGCATTGAGTTGGTGAGCTCTCAGACGTGCATGATTCGAGCATTCTTCGAAGAATTTCTTGAATAATCAACGTTTGATCGATTCCCGGAGTCTGACTGCAATTTCATTCGTGACTTTATCCCAGGATTAGAAGCTATGGACACCGAAGTAGTGACAACTGAGGGAGCTGTGCCAGAGGTTGTTATAGAGGAAGAAGGAGTTGCTCTGGAAGTTGCAGAGGTACTAGGTGAAGTCCCCAAGTCACCATAGATGCTTAGACCAAAGCCTACCCCGACCAAGGAGAGTGCAAAGGATAAGAAGGGAAAGTAGGCTACGATACTAGGTTGCACGTCGCTTAGAAGAAACCCTAAGAAGGACAAGCCCACCACATAGGAAAAGGGAAAAACTATTAACTTGGAGCCGGAGGAGGAAGAGATTGAGGACATCCCGATGGATGATGAGGATTTGGGGGTGGAAGTGGAGGACGTTGAAGTCGAGGGTTCTAACCCTATCACTAAGTTTCCTGAATATGTCCCTCCGCACAAGGGCAAGACCAAGGTGCCGAAGGAAATTTATGAAAGCAAGGTTGCCTTCCACATACCTCTATTGCTGGACAAGATTGTATTTGAAGGACCGCGCTTGGGGAAGGTTCCGTTGTTGAAATTGGAAGATTGGGACTTAGCTGACATTGAGAAGTTCTGTCACTTGGCAATAAAACAACTAATGCACCGCATTGTTCATACAACCACCAGGATGACTGTGTTGGAACTGGGGAAGTGGCTCAGGGGTGTAGATAAAGTAGGTATGGTCAACCTGCTATGGGTGCCACACTACAATTGCACACCCATTATAGTATTGGTAATCAAGCAGCTGTTATGCTTGGTTCACAATGGGTGTCTATGGTTGGAGGAGCTGATACCCATCACCGACAGGTTGATTCATAGGATCACACGGCTGCACTATACAGGGGAAAATCCGACCATGATGTTTGGCAAAAAGGTGGCGAGCAGGCCCTCGTGAAGGCCATGAAGGAGAAATTCAAGCTCATGAAGAATCCGTGAGGCTATGCCATCTCGAGTATTTGTGATCTTGTGGTCAAGGTGGCCACGTATATTTTGGCAGGAAAAGTTACGCAAAAGTGTTGCATAGATGAAGTGTCGACACCTGTTGTCGCTCTTGCGGCCAAATGCACAAAAGGAGTTTAGTTTAATTGGGCGCACTATATCTGTAGTGAGTTCCTTGTGAAATGTCGCGAGGCACAGGTGCTCAGCAAGACCTTCCATTATGCGTGGCTCTTGCTGTCCATTGTGCTAGTAGCCTGGGAGCTACCTGAAGAAAGTCAATTCCGCTTGGTCACACCAGACTTGCTAGAAGCAGTGAAGTACGGTTCGCTGTGGGTGACCAAGGATGCTTAATGCATTAAGGATAGCAAGATATTCTGGATATCGATGGAGATGAATATATGCATGGTTATCAATCGCAAGCCGCGATTTTCACTTGCTGTGTTTTCCAAACTGCAGGAGTACATGGAGTTCAAGGTAGACTTTTAACGCGTGTCTATCAAGGCACGAAAGGACCCTGAGTAGAAATGGCATGAATTGCGTTACTTGGAAACTTACGACGTGATCGATGCAGTTCTTGATCGCTGGCCGACAGAGTGGTGCATTGCCTTAGACTCGACGATGGGATCGAGACAGTCCGCTGCGCAGCGCAATAAGAAGGAGGCCAAGCTCAAGATGGCGCAACTAGTCGAGAAGAGGAAATAGGAGGCCACTGACAATGCCCAATCAGAGCGCAATGTCGTACAGGAGGTAGAAAAACAGACAGGTGGAGTAGAGCGCGACTCTAACAAAGGTGCAAGGTCGCCCTCGCTCGAAACAGAGGAAGAAATGGACGAGAAGACAAAGCAACATGGAGCAGACCCGCAGACGGGTCGTACCGCATAAAACTTCTAAGAGAACAGGACAAATAGGGCCGTGGAAGAAATCCAAGGCTAGTAAGACGTCGCTGGACCCAATCACCCTAACCAAGGGAGATTTGAAAGACATTGGAGATACGGTGTGGGATGTCACCGCGGAGGTACTAGAACAGTTCGAGCAACAACAAGAGCAAGTATTGGGAGCCATCCAGATGGGTCTGGATGAGTTGTAGATCTATGCATCACAGGCTGACGCGGTGTCCAATAGCCTCGCCATCGGTACTTTAGAATTTGTCGGGATGCTGCATGCGAAGGAATCCTAAGCAATAGTGCTGTCGGAGGGAGCACTGACTAGAGAGATCGAAGTTGACTAACCCGCTATTAACGCCCTCAAGGGAGTAGGGCTAACTTGGCAGTGCTTCATAGCAAGGCACTCCACCTACTACAAGATGGAGTGATCATGGAGCTGAGGGCCCGTGAATAGCGAGCTTTGCAGGTCTTCGTGCCAAGATCTCCACTCCCACAGAGTGACTCGAGGGCAAGTCACCATGTTTGTGTTGGGGGCCTGTTGGGAACATGTTCCCCCAAGAGAAGTTTTGGGGCTAAAAGCTGTGTTTTGGGATAATTTTGTAATAAAGTTGTAAAGTCTCCCCATTTTGTGGTCGTGGAGCATGAAGGTGTCAAGAGTCATAAAGGGTTTTCCGCCCTTATTTTGTAAAGCATTAAGTCGGCTGTAAAGATCTACCCATGGTCCGCAGACCATGGGATTGATAAAAAGGAGCTAAGTAAGTAAGATCTAAGTAGCTTTGGAATATTTTGGTAGCAAGTTCTAAGTGTTCTTAGGTCTTAGCGTAACTAGAGGCTCTGCAGCTGAGTGTGCAGAGGCCTAGGGACCAGGGTGGAAGTCCGTAACTGAGTGCACGGATGCCTGCAACTATGTGCACAAGGTGGATAGAGTCTTTAATAAACTGGAAGATATCAATAAAGATAAGTATTATGTAATTACTATGTATTTAGTCTCTGTTAATGCATCTGATTATATTGTGATCTGGGTTTAATTTACAATGTTTATTTGATGCGTGAATGTATGTGACTATATCTGTTAATTGAACACAAGTAAGAATATCCATTTATGTGACAACAACTGTAATTGATTGGTAGAATAAGTGGAAAATTTGAGACAACCAGGGAACCTATGCGATAGATCATCATAGCAGTGCAAAAGTACCTAAACCACTGGTTAGGGCCTCGTGAAGGTCAATCGTACACATTCACAGAGGTATTGAAGGGTGGGATAAAAGGTAGAATGATAAGCCCTAAGGATTATGCACCTGCGCGAAAGCAGGAGCAAGAGGTATAAACTGACATCACGACTATCTCAGGGTGAGGAAACTTGGTTCCAACATCCCCCCATACTGCTTTGGGTGAGACCTCCGTCCATGCTCCACGGGTTGATTCCAAAAGGGCAAGTAGAGTAGGGATTTGTTTGGCTGACTAGCGCTGAACCTAGGTCAGGTCCCACAAAGCCAGCACCTATGAAGAAATACTAGGTATCGACCCAAATATAGTGGTGCATGAGATTAAAACATATCCTGATGCTAAACCAGTCTGGAAAAGCCTCTGTCTGGTCCATCCCAAGAAGGTTGTCGCGATAAAGAGTGAAGTTGAAAAACTTCTTCATGTTGGTTTCATCTACCTCATTCCTTTAATCGATTGGGTATCAAATATTGTCCCTGTCATGAATAAACGAAGGGAAATCTGTGTATGCGTCGATTATTGGGATGTAAATCACGATTGTTTAAGGGACAATTACCTGACCTCATTCATTGACCAGATTGTTAATGACTGTGCCAGCTGCAAAATCTATTTGTTCATGTATGGTTTCTCCAGATATAATCAAATCAACATTCTCCAAGTAGATCAACCTAAAACTGCATTTATTTGTCCTTGGGGTACATTTTCCTACTGGAAACTCCCATTTGGTTTAAAAAATGGTGGGGCCACATTTCAAGGGTAATGGATTATTTTTTTCATGACATTAAACACATCATGCAACCTTATTTGGAGGATCACCTTGATCATTCTAAATATCACTTTGATCACTCGATGCATCTGAGGGCCATTTTCTTAAGATGTAGACACTATAATATTTGACTAAATCCACACAAATGTGTGTTTTGCATTAGTTATGGTCAAATTCTTAGTTTTATCATTTAAAAAAATGGAATTCATATCGATCCTCTGAAGTTACAAGCGATTATTGATCTGCTTGCACCTTATTATTTCTTTCAGATTCAACGACTCCAAGAGAAGGTTAACTTCCTGCGAAGGTTCGCCACTAATTACACTAAGTTAACCAAAGGATTCACTCATCTGTTTAAGAAAGGGGTTCCCTTCCATTGGGACAACATTGCTCAAAAGTAATTTGATGCACTAAAAGATGTACTGGTTCAGGCATCTCTCTTATATCCCCCTGATTACCATTGCGACTATTTCCCATATCTCGTTGTTGCTATTTCTACTATAGAAATGGTATTGGTCGAGGAAGACGATATAGGGACTAAAAATCCCATATATTATCTGAGTCATAATCTCAATGATACCAAAGTCAGGTATACCCACGTAGAAAAGTGGGCTTTGGTGGTCGTTCAAGTCGTCCAAAGGTTCCACCATTACATCTTGCTCTGGAAAACTACTGTTGTTTTAGATTGAAACCCTATGACATGTATTTTGTCGTGTCAATTGTTGGGGAGAAAACACTCTAAATGGATCATCATACTGCAAGAGTTTGACCTGGATTTCATCATATCCAAGTCAAAGAGATCCATAGTTTTCATTGAGCTTATGTGAAACCTTCCTTCCCCTAATTCTGAATCGACATCTGAAGATTCTATCCCTGAAAGGTCATTATTTTTACTTCTTCATCTGACCCGTGGCACGGAGACATTCTGATATATCTCCAGACACAAACTTTCCGGTCCGATACCTCTCGCTTTGAGCAACGACGTATTCGATACCATGCCAGGAATTACATAATTATTGGCAACACCCTTTATCGACGTGGTATTGATACGATTTTAAGAAGGTACCTCACACATGAGGAGGTCACTAAAGTCCTTAATTAATTCCAATAGGGGGCATGTGGCAATAATTTGTCTTGTTATGCTACCGCATAGAAGATCCTACATGCTGGTTAATTTTGGCCTACCATTTTTCATGACTGTATTCTCGCTGTTGAGAATTGTCATGCGTGCCAAATTTATGATCGTAAGTCTCGTGCTCCATCTGATCCATTGCATCCTATTATCACCATTGGTCCGTTTATGAAATGGGGTATCAAATTTATGACATGTAACCCTCACTCGACTGGGGGGCATGGTTATATCATTGTCACAATAGATTATTTTACTAAATGGGCCAAGGCGATGCCTACATTTAACCATACTGGTGAAACAACTGTATATTTCTCTTTCAATCACGTTATTACATGGTTTGGTGTTCAACAAGCCATAATTACAGATCATAGAAATAATTTCTAGAATCATATGATGACTGAACTAACTGTTAATTAGGGACTTTCCCATGAAAGTTCCACTCCCTACTATCCTCAGGCTAATGGACAAGTTGAGGCTATAAATAAAGTTCTCAAAATTATGCTTCAATGTATAGTAGGGGTCCATAAATCAGACTATCATTTGATTCTTTATGCTTCCTTATCGGCGTACCAAACCTCAGTTAGGAATTTTACCATATTTACACCCATTCAGTTGGTTTATGGTTTGGAAGCAATCCTTCTAGTTGAATGTGAATTTTTTTCATTAAAACTAGCTGTAGAACTTCTTCCTACCACTTCCATAGAAGAGGAACATCTTTTACATCTGACCTACTTAGATGAGACACGACGTGATGCTGCTTTATCTAATGAAGCTCATAAAATACATTTCAAGGTGCAATATGATAAAAGTGTCAAGTCTCGTGTCTTCTTGGAAGGAGACCTTGTTCTTTTATATGATCAAGGATCTAATAAGTTAGGATGAGGAAAGTTCTAGCCTATGTGGTCAGGTCCATATATTTTAAAGCATTTTCTTGATAAAGGGGCCTATGAGTTAGTCGATTTTGATGGAGTTCCATTGGCGCAACCTAGAAATGGGTTGTACCTAAATAAATACTATTCTTGATCTCATGCATATTAAACTGTGTACATACTATATATAGGTGTGTTGAGTGTGTTTGTGGTGTGTCTCTTTAGAGTTTCCTATGGTTTCTATTGATCCGTTTTACGTTTGGTTTGCATATATATCGGCATCCCTTGAACCGTATTATGGTTATGCTGATGGTGCTAGTAATAGAACTCATAACCTATCATTGGTAGAGTGGTCTATATTTTCTCCAAATGGTGAGTTAGCGAGTCTACATGGATTTGTATTGGTCTTTCTACCAACAACAACGTTGAGTATAGTGCAATGGTTGAGTTACTGTCTGATGCTATTTCATATGGTATCTATCATTGAGTCATTAGACTTGACTCATAGCTTGTGGTACTATGAATCACTAATGTTTATTCGGTTAGAAGTCCTATCATCCTTCACATGTTCTTAAGGGTTCACCTTCTAGAAAGAAACTTTGATTTTGATACAATATGAACATATTTTTAGAAATCTAAACACATTGACATATGTTCTTACTAATCATGTTTTAGATAGACATTTGCAACAAATGTAAATAAGTTTCAATACACATCATATCTGCTGAAAGCATAATAGGAACATGGAAACAATAAAGATATATATATATATATATATATATATATATATATATATATATATATATAAAGTTTGGTTCTACAAAATTTGTTCCCGAGACACATATGGCCACACGACCCATATAAAAAAGCTACATGAAAATATATAAGTAGACTAATCAAAGTGCTCATGATAACATGCTACTGCATAAGCTATCTTGCGTAGTAGATGACCAATACAACTAGGCACTCCTATAGTCTGTTGTTTAAGTCACATTGGAATATGGTTGATCACCGTCTCATCTATCCCATGTGTCATCCCCTCCATGTGGCGCTCCAACTTTATTAGGATCTAAGCTACATGAAGATCCAGTAGTGCATCCCATCCCACTGCAATAACCTATACTGGTTCTACTGTTGCCTGTAGATATTCTCTTGCATGACGAAGATATGAAGCACCTATAGGTCGAATAAGCTCAATATTTGCATGAACAAATCAATAGTTTACTCTCGAAAACATCAAAAACATAAAAAAATTGTAAAAATTTAAAGATTAAAATGGTTGAAATATATTACATGTAACACCCCATCGCTCACCCTCAGGAAGCGTGACTTGAGGGTCGTCATGAAAATCCATCCCTGCGTACAGATAATTATTGATCATAATGAACTGTCTACACAGTCATCCAAAGAAGGCTGGTGAGAAATTGATCACGACGAACCTGCATGTTGAGAGATATGATCTATCCACCTTGTCATCTGTGGAACCATTGGATCAATAGGCTTGAGTATAATCTGTTGAGGTTGTAGTAATGTAACCCACTCTAGAGAAAAAGAGACCAAGATGGAACTGTAGCCAAATATTTTCAACTTTCCCTCTCTTGCATTAGACAACTGTTACTTCATATTGACCAACACTCCCTCACTCTAGTTGAAGACTGTTGGCTCCAAACACTCCACACTATACTGCATGTATGATCTGCCAACTACATGAAGTGTTCAACTACACACCAATCTGGTAATGATGAACAAGATCATTCTTAAATACAAATGGGTTACATATTTTATGCTAATCTTTCCATCCCTAGTCGGCTTGGCTTGAGGTCTACAATAAGTGGCAATATAATATTTCACCATTTCTCCACCCCTTCTCCCACCTAGGAGAGAGATGGGGAAACCTCTCATGGTTCAGCCTCTCAAAAAATATATGTCCTCTACTGTTATCTCGAGAAAATGTTCCCCAAATTTGAATTCCTTTGCTTGCTGATCCAGATTTAAACAGGGGTGCAACAAATTACAGATATAACCATAAATACAAAGATGCAACAGAAATAATACTTCATTTCATTAATGTAAAACACTGAAATATGCTTATAAACAGAAATGGAAATAAACCACCTAAGGCAATGGTAGCTTATCTCTAACAAGAGATGTGGTGGCTACATGCCTTTGAACTATGTTTCAATGAGGCTCGAAGGCCTATTTATTGTCGAGAAACAATGGAAAACCCTAAACATCCCAAAACCTAACCCTAGGAGATAAAGCGCCAACTAAGGGCCTCATTTGGGTAAATTGGTACATCAACTTCCTGGGGTGGTAACTTTGGAATACGATCTCCATTTAACGCACATAATACCTCGTTATAAAGATCTATTCAAGGACTACAACTTTTGAGTGAGAAACATGATGGGTCCATAGACTCATGTTGCTCCCAGTTAAAAAAAAAAAAAAAAAAAAAAAAAAAAAAAAAAAAAAAAAAAAAAAAAAAAAGAAAAAAAAGAAGAAAAAAAAAAAAAAAAAAAAGAAAAAAAAGAAAAAAGAAGAAGAAGAAGAAGAAGAAGAAGAAGTCGTTTAGGGCCTCGAAATGACTCCGGAAGCCAGGACCCGAAAAACTTGCCAAAAATAGTAAATTTTACTAGAATTATGGAAACTAAAAAACTAAAAGAGAAAGTTGTGGGGGTCCAAGTGGGATAGGTGGGTCGCCACCAACATCCACCAGGATCATTACTCCCCTCTTAGGAAGCAATTGTCCCCATTGCATTGAGTTCCTCCATGAGATGAGGAAACTTCTGTAGGACTTGGTCCCTGGTGAGCTGTTCTGCAACCTCTGATGTGTCCAGTAATGGCGGAAATCATGTTCAAGGGTGGTCCACATTAAACACCTGGTGCAAGCTAAGGAATGAGGGAACGTCGTTCTCTAAAGCATTGTTTCCCACAACCTTCGTAATGGTGTAAGGACCATATCGGAGTGGTTTGAGCTTTCGATGGGTTCTTGTAAGGCATTCTTTCTATACAAGAAACTAGACTTTTTCGCCCACTTGATACTTGTGTGGCACACGATGTTGATCATGTCGCTGCTTGTACTTGGAATTTTCTAGAATGGAGCGGCAATGTATTAGCCTGAGGGGTATAGGTGCTTCGGGAGTCAAATCGAATGAATGTTTGATTTGACGGTGTAACGGTACCCCTGTCGGTGAGGAGAAGATGTTCCTGTATCCTTTCATGATCGTATCCACCTACTTCTGCTACGTGGAGGAACCCTTCCCGAGGGCCAAGGATGTGGCTACAATCTTCCTCTTACTTTAAGAGCGAACCAGAAATAAAATAGATTTCCTAGTTTGGGAGATGATCTCACTGCCTTTCTTAGTAGAGATCAAAGAAGTGGTGGTAGGTGGGGCTACCTCTGGTATCCTATATAATGTATTACACAAAGGAATAATAATAGCGCGAGGCCTTCACTCATACACAACATGTCTCTTCCACAAGTATGGTTGGCCTAATAATACATCACAAACATCAAGAGGTGCAACATCACACAATACCTCGTATGTGAAGGGCTTGATGATTTAGGGAAGGCGACACTGCTGGCGGACTCAGAGATCTTGTCCTTGGTGAAGCCACCCATTGCTGTATCGTTGCGGGTGTGGTATGGTCAATAGTCCCAACTGCTTCACGACCTCTACTAAAATGAGGTTCTTTTGGCTGCCACTGCCGACAATGAATTGTAGCAGCGAACCCTTCACCCACATTTGTGAGTGGAAAAGATGCTCCCCCTCCTCTAGATCTTTGGGCTCATTCTTCTAGATTTTAGATGTGGAAACAATGGCGTTGGGGTCCACATCAATGATCTGCTTCCCTTTTTCATTTCTCTTGGCGGGTGCTGACTCAGGGTCGGAACATGCATCTAATTCTGAAGCGTTTAACTCGGCCACCAACGACTGCTTGGTCCGACACTCACTTGTGTTATGAGTGGGGCTCTTATGGAACTCACACCACTTTCCTGTGTACTTCTTTGACTTCGTGCTGTTGTTCTTTTCTTGTGGCTTTGATGGGTTGTCTTGGGTCACCCCGCCTTGACTTTGTCCTTTGTTCTTTGGATTCGCAGATCCAAAGTCTCTCTTCGTTTCTTTAAACTTTTTCTCTATCTTGACAACGTATCGGTACGCCATGCTGAGCAAGGAGATGTCCAAGTATTCCATCTCGTCCTAGATGTACCTCTTTAGGTTGCCACGGTATTTGAGTACCAAATGCCACTCAGAAACCTTGATACCCAAATTTATGTGAAGGGTATGAAAAATATTTGTGAACTCCGACACATCTTGGTCTCTTCCCTGCCACAACATGTTCCACTTTATGTATTTGTCCTCATAGCTCCTGACAAAGTAGTACTACTCCTTGATGGCATCCCAAAATGAATTCCAAGTGGGTGTAGCTGAAAATAGTGAGCCCATGCTTTCATCCTTCTGCTTGCAGTAGGTTTCTCACAAGTCCTTGACGTGGGGGGCTGCTTTGAGAAGTGCAAAAGTGATATTTTCCCGGATGGAAAAACCATGAACAAAAAAATAACCTTCTAGTAGATTTAACCATTTATCTATGGCATCTGTGTTTATCTGACCCTCGAATATGGGGATTTCAAAGTTAACTTGTACCTTAAAGGGTGTGGCATTTCTAGAGTTGTTGTTGGAAGCAGATGCATCGCCCCTGAGTAGCCACTGAAGGAGCTGGGCAAAGTTTTCCATCATCGCGTTCCTTTGTCACTCGAGGGCTTCTTCGAGCAAGATTTTGATAGGATCTCATGCCCCCTCGTCTTTCTTTTCATCTGCCATGGGAGGCCGTCGGGATCTGCGATGCTGGTCTTGCAAAGGTTCGACCAGTTCAAGCCTTAACTCCTTATATGGCAACCTCAATGGGGACTTGCAATGAAAAACAGAGAGAGCAGACCCCTCTGATACCACTGATCCAGATTTAAATAGGGACACAACAAATTACAAATATAAATATAAATATAGAGATGTAGTAGAAATATTAATTCATTTCATTAATGTAAAATACTGAAATATGCTTACAAACAGAAATGGAAATAAACCAACTAGGGTGATGGTAGCTTATCTCTGAGAAGAGATGTGGTAGCTACATGCCTCTGAATTGTGTTACAATGAGGCTCGAAGGCCTATTTATTGTTGAGAATCAATGGAAAACCCTAAACATCCCAAAACCTAACCCTAGGAGATCAACCACCAACTATGGGCCCCGTTTGAGTAAATTGGTACATCAACTTCTCGGGGTCGTAAATTTGGCATACAATCTCTGTTTGACACGCATAATACCTCGTTAGAAAAATATATCCAAGGAATACAACTTTTGAGTGTCCCATTTTTCCCAAAAAATGTCATTTGAGGGCCTCAAAGCAGCCCTGGAAGTTCAGGACCCGAAAAACCTAAGAAAAATAGTAAATTTTTTTACAATTAAGGAAACTGAAAAACTGAAAGAGAAAGTTTTGGGGATTCAAGTGGGATATGCAGGTGGCCACCAACATCCACCTGGATCATTCCTCCCCCCTTAGGAAGCAATGGTCCCCATTGTGTTGAGTTCCTCCATGAGATGAGGAAACTTCTACTGAACTTGATCCCTAGTGAGCTGTTCTGCAACCTCTGATGTGTCCAGTAATGGTGGGAAGCATGGTCGAGGGCTGTCCACATTGAACACTCGGTGAAAGCGAAGGAATGGGGGAATGCTGTGCTCTAAAGCATTGTTTCTCACAACCTTGGTAATGCTGTAAGGACAATATCAGAGTGGTCTGAGCTTCCGATGGGCTCTTGTAAGTCGTTATTTCTGCAGAGGCAAACAAACTTTGTCGCCCACTTGAAACTTGTGTGGCGCCTGATGTTGATCATGTCGCTGCTTGTACTTGGAATTTTCTAGAATGGAGTAGTGATGTATCGGCTCGCGGGGTAGAGGTGCTTCGGGAGTCAAATTGAACGAATGTTTTATCTGACAGCGTAATGGTACCCCTATTGGTGAGGAGAAGATGTCCTGGTATCCTTTCATGATCGTATCCACCTGCTTTCGCTGCATGGAGGAATCCTTCTCGAGGGCCATGGATGTGGCTACAATCTTCCCCTTACTTTGAGAGCAAACCAGAAAGAAAATAGATTTCATAGTCTAGGAGATGATGTTATTGCCTTTCTTAGCAGAGATCAAAGAAGTGGCGATAGGTGGGGCTACCTCCGGTATCCTATATAATGTATTACATAAAGAAATAATAAAAGTGCAAGGCCTTGACTCAGACACAGCATGTTGCTTCCACAAGTATGGTTGGCCTAACAATACATCACAAATATCAAGAGGTGCAACATCACACAATACCTCATATGTGAAGGGCTTGATGCTGTAGGGAAGACGGCACTACTGGCGGACTCAGAGATCTTGTCCTTGGTAAAGCCACCTGATGTTATATGGTTGTAGGTGTGGTATGGTTGATAGTCCCAACCGCTTCATGACCATTGCTGAAATGAGGTTCTTTTGGATGCCATTTTTGACAATGAATTGCAGCGGCGAATCCTTCACCTGCATTTGTGAGTGGAAAAGAAGCCCCCCCTCCTCTGGATCTTTAGGCTCATTCTTCTAGATTTTGGCGGTGGCAATAGTGGCACTGGGCTCCACGTCAATGATCTGCTTCACTTTGTTATTCCTCTTATCGGGTTCTGACTCAGGTTTGAAACATGCATCTAATTCTGAAGCCTTCAACTCGACCACCAACGACTGCTTGGTCCGACACTCACTTGTGTTATGAGTGGGGATCTTATGGAAATCACACCACTTTCCTATGTCCTTCTTTGACTTCATGGTGTTGTTATTTTCTTGTAGCTTCGACGGGTTTTCTTGGGTCACCCCGCCTTGTCTTTGTCCTTTGTTCTTTAGATCCCTAAATCCAAAGTCTCGCTTCTTTTGTTTAAACTTCTGCTCGATCTTGACAGTGTATCGGTATGCCATGCTGAGAGAGGAGATGCTCAAACCTACTATGGCTACCATCGGCGGCCTATTTTTTCGTTCTCCCCCCTACCCGTGGAAGATCAAGGACGTTTTATTACCCGCCTCTCCCCCTCCAGAGGCTCAGAGAGAGGCTGCAACTTCCCCTTCCCAGGAACTCCATCTCATCTTGGATGTACTTGTGTAGGCAGCCACGATATTTGAGTACCAAATGCCACTCAGAATCCTTGATACCCAACTTTGTGTGAAGGGTATGAAAAATATTTGTGAACTCTGAGACATCTTGGTACCTTCCTTGCCACAGCATAGTCCGCTTTATGTATTTTTCCTCATAGCTCCTGACAAGTTAGTACTACTCCTTCATGGAATCCCGGAATGAATTCCAAGTGGGTGTGACTGAAAATAGTGAGCCAGTGCTTTCATCCTTCTGCTCGCAGTAGGTTTCCCACCAGTCCTTGACGTGGGGGGCTGCTTTGAGAAGTGCAAAAGTGATCTTTTCTGGGCTAGAAAAATCATGAAGAAAAAAATAACCTTACAACAGATTTAACCATTTATCTATGACATCTACGTCTATTTGACCCTTGAATATGGGGATTTCAAAGTTAACTTGTACCTTAAAGGGTGTGGCGTTTGCAGAGTAGCTTTTGGAAGCAGATGTGTAGCCCCTGGGTAATCGCTGAAGGATCTAGGCAAAGTTTTCCATCATCGCGTTCCTTTGTCGCTCGAGGGCTTCTTCGAGCAAGATTTTGATATGATCACCTGCCCCATCGTCTTTATTTTCATTCGCCGTGGGAGGCCGTTGGGATTTGTGAGGCTGGTCTTGTAAAGGTTCGACCAGTTCAAGCCCTAACTACTTATATCTCGACCTCGTTGGGGACCTGCAAAGAAAAGCAGAGAAAGAGTAGACCCCTCTAATACCACTGATCTGGATTTATAATGGACACAAAAAATTATAGTAATAACCATAAATACAGAGATGCAACATAAATAATAGTTCATTTCATTAATGTAAAATACTGAAATATGCTTACAAACAAAGATGGAAATAAACCAGCTAGGGTGATGGTAGCTTATCTCTGAGAAGAGATGTGACAACTACATGCCTCTGAACTGTGTTACAAGGAGGCTCGATGGTCTATTTATTGATGAGAAATAATGAAAAACCCTAAACATCCAAAAATCTAACCCTAGGAGATGAAGCATTAACTATGGGCCCCGTTTGGGTAAATTGGTACACCAACTTCCTGGGGTTGTAACTTTGGCATACGATCTCCATATGACGTGAATAATACCTCGTTAGAAATATATATCTGAGGACTACAACTTTTGGGAGATAAACGTGGGTTTATTGTCATATGTTTCTCCTAGTTTTCCCAAAAAACGTCCTTTAGGGCCTCAAAACGGCTCTAGAAGTTCAGGACCCGAAAACCCTGCGAAAAATAGTAAATTTTACTACAATTAAGGACAATGAAAAATTGAAAGAGAGAGTTGTAGGGGTCCAAATGGGATAGGGGGGTGGCCACCAACATCCACCTGGATCATTCCTCCCCCCATAGGAAGCAATGGTCCTCATTGCGTTGAGTTCCTCCATGAAATGAGGAAACTTCCGCCGAACTTGGTCCCTGGTGAGCTGTTCTGCAACCTCTGATGTGTCCAGTAATGGTGGGAATCATGGTCAAGGGAGGTCCACATTGAACACCTGGTGCAAGTGAAGGAATAAGGGAACGACGTGCTCCAAAGCATTGTTTCCCACAGCCTTGGTAATGGTGTAAGGAGCATATCGGAGTGGTCTGAGCTTCCGATGGGCTCTTGTAAGGCATTCTTTCTGCAGTGGTAACTAGACTTTGACACCCACTTGAAACTTGTGTGGCACCTGATGTTGATCATGTCGGTACTTGTACTTGGCATTTTCCAGAATGGAGCGGCAATATATCGGCCCGTGGGGTAGAGGTGCTATGGGAGTCAGATCGAACGAATGATTGACTTGACAGTGTAACAGTACCCCAGTCGGGGAGGAGAAAATGTCCTTGTATCCCTTCATGATCGTGTCCACCTGCTTCTGCTGCGTGGAGGAACCCTTCTCGAGGGCCATGGATGTGGCTATGATCTTCCCCTTACTTTGAGAGCAAACCAGAAAGAAAATAAATTTCCTAGTCTGGGAGATGATCTTACTCCCTTTCTTAGCAAAGATCAAAGAAGTGGAAATAGGTGGGGCTACCTCCGGTATCCTGTATAATGTATTACATAAAGAAATAATAACAACGCGAGGCCTTGACTCGTACACAACATGTTGCTTCCACAAGTATGGTTGGCCTAATAATACATCACAAACATCAAGAGGTGCAACATCACACAATACCTCATTTGTGAAGGGCTTGATGCTGTAGGGAAGGCGACACTGCTAGCGGAATTGGAGATCTTGTCCTTAGTGAAGCCACCTGATGCCGTATAGTTGCAGGTGTGGTATAGTCGGTATTCCCAGCCGCTTCATGACCTCTGTTGAAATGAGGTTCGTTTAGCTACCACTGTCGACAATGATTGTAGTGGCGAACCCTTGTAAAAAATTGAAATATGCTTACAAAAAAAATGGTAATAAACCAGCTTGGACGATGGTAGCTTATCTATGTGAAGAGATGTGGAAGCTACTTGCCTCTGAACTATATTACAATGAGGTTTCAAGGCCTATTTATTGTTGAGAAATAATGGAAAACCCTAAACATCCCAAAACCTAACCCTAGGAGATGAAGTGCCAACTATGGGCCCCTTTTGGTAAATCGGTACATCAACTTCCCGGGGTCGTAACTTTGGCATACGATCTCCGTTTGACGCGCCCAATACTTTGTTAGAAATATCTATTCGAGGAATGCAACTTTTGAGTGAGAAAAATACATGGGTCAGTAGACCCAAGTTGCTCCCAATTTTCCCAAATAACGTTGCTTGGGTGCTCAAAATGGCTCTGGAAGATCAGGACCCGAAAACCTGCCAAAAATAGTAAATTTTGCTACAATTAAGGCACTGGAAAACTAAAAGAGAGAGTTGTGGGGGTCCAAGTGGGATAGGTAGGTGGCCACCAACATCCACCTGGATCATTCCTCCCCACTTAGGAAGCAATGGTCCCCATTGCGTTGAGTTCCTCCATAAGATGAGGAAAATTCTGCTGAACTTGGTCCCTGGTGAGCTGTTATGCAACCTCAATGTGTCTAGTAATGGTGGGAAGCATGGTCGAGGGAAGTCCACATTGAACACTCGGTGCAAGCGAAGGAATGGGGGAAAGATGTTCTCCAAAGCAGTGTTTCCCACAACCTTGGTAATGGTGTAAGGAGCATATCAGAGTGGTCTGTGCTTCCGATGACTCTTGTAAGGTGTTCTCTCTACAGAGGCAACCAGACTTTGTCGCCCACTGGAAAATTGTGTGGCACCTGATGTTGATCATGTCGTTTCTTGTACTTGGAATTTTCCAGAATGGAGTGACGATATATCGGTCCATGGCATAGAGGTGCTCCAAGAGTCAGATCGAACGAATGATTGACCTGATAGTGTAATGGTACCCCTGTTGGTGAGGAGAAGATGTCCATGTATCCTTTCATGATCGTATCCACCTTCTTTTGCTATGTGGAGGAACCCTTCCCGAGGGCCATGGATGTGGCTACGATCTTCCCCTTACTTTGAGAGCGAACCAGAAAGAAAATAAATTTCCTAGTATGGGAGATGATCTTACCACCTTAATTAGCAAAAATCAAAGAAGTGGTGGTAGGTGGGGCTACCTCCGATATGCTGTATAATGTATTACACAAAGAAATAATAACAATGCGAGGTCTTGACCCATACACAACATGTTGCTTCCACAATTATGGTTGGTCTAATAATACATCACAAACATCAAGAGGTGAAACATCACACAATACCTCATTTGTGAAGGGCTTGATGCTGTAGGGAATGCGACATTGCTGGTGGAATCGGAGATCTCGTCCTTAGTGAAGCCACTCAATGCTATATGGTTGCAGGTGTGGTATGGTTGGTATTCCTAGCCGCTTCATGACCTCTGTTGAAATGAGGTTCATTTGGCTGCCACTGTCGACAATGAATTTTAGCAGAACCCTTCACCCACAATTGTGAGTGGAAAAGATGCTCCCCCTCCTCTAGATTTTCGGGCCCATTCTTCTGGATTTTGGCGGTGGCAATAGTGGCGCTGCACTCTGCATCAATGATCTGCTTCCCTTTGTCATTCCTCTTGTTAGGTTCTGACTCAGGGTCAGAACATGCATATGATTCTGAATCCCTCAAGTCAACCACCAATGACTGCTTGGTCCGACACTCACTTGTGTTATGATTAGTTCTCTTATGGAACTCACACCAGTTTCCTGTGTCCTTCCTTGACTTTGTGGTTTTTTTCTTTTCTTGCAGCTTCGACGAGTTGTCTTGGGTCACCCCACCTTGGCTTTGTCCTCTGTTCTTCGGATTCATAGATCCAAAGTCTCGCTTCTTTTGTTTAAACTTCTGCTCGATCTTGACAGTGTATCGGTACGTCGTGCTGAGCGAGGAGATGTCCAGGAAATCCATCTAGTATTGGATGTACCTATGTAGGCAGCTACAGTATTTGAGTACCAAATGCTGCTCAAAATCCTTGATAACCAACTTTGTGCGAAGGGTATGAAAAATATTTGTGAACTCCTGCACATCTTGGTCCCTTCCCTGCCGCAAAGTGGTCCACTTCATGTATTTGTCCTCATAGCTCCTGATAGGGTAGTACTGCTCCTTGATGGCATCCCAGAATGAGTTCTATGTGGGTGCAGTTGAAATAGTTAGCTTGCGCTTTCATCCTTCTACTCGCAGTAGGTTTCCCACTAGTCCTTGACATGGGGGGTTGCTTTGAGAAGTGAAAAAGTGATATTTTCTCGCCTAGAAAAATCATGAAAATAAAAATACCCTTCTAATATATTTAACCATTTATCTATGACATCTGTGTCTATTTGAACCTTGAATATGGGGATTTCAAAGTTAAGTTGTACCTTAAAGGGTGTGGTGTTTCTAGAGTAGCTGTTGGAAGCAGATACGTCGCCCCTGGGTAGTCGCTGAAGGATTTGGGCAAAGTTTTCCATCATTGCATTCCTTTGTTGCTTGAGGGATTATTTGTGCAAGATTTTGATAGGATATCCTCCCCCCTCGTCTTTCTTTTCATTCGCCATGGGAGCTGTTGGGATTTGCGAAGCTGGTCTTGAAAAGGTTTGACTAGTTCAAGCCCTAAATCCTTATATCCCGACCTCGTTGGGGACATGCAAAGAAAAACAGGGAAAGAGCAGACCCCTCTGATACCACTCAAACAAATTTAAATAGGGACACAACAAATTACAGATATAACCATAAATACAGATATGCAATAAAAATAATACTTCATTTCATTAATGTAAAATACTGAAATATTCTTACAAACAACAATGGAAATAAACCAGCTAGGGCGACGGTAGCTTATCTCTGAGAAGAGATGTGGCGGATACATGCCTCTGAACTGTGTTACAATGAGGATTGAAAGCCTATCTATTGTTGAGAAACGGTGGAAAACCCTAAACATCCCAAAACCTAACCCTAGGAGATGAAGGACCAATTATGGGCCCCATTTGGGTAAATTGTTACATCAACTTCTCGGGGTCATAACTTTGGCATACAACCTCTGTTTGACGCTCACAATACCTCGCTAGAAATATCTATCCGAGGACTACAACTTTTGAGTGAGGAATATGGGTCCAAAGCCATGTTGCTTTCTGTTTTACCAAAAAATGTCCTTTAGGGTCTCAAAACGGCTCCGAAAGTTCAGGACTTGAAAAACTTGCCAAAAATAGTAAATTTTGCTACAATTAAGGAAATTGAAAAACTGAAAGAGACGGTTGTGGGGGTCCAAGTGGGATAGGCGAGTGGCCACCAACATCCACTTGGATCACTTGCACATCCCATGAATGAACAAGATACACTAGTAATTCCATCTACTGCTTCATACTAGGAAGCCAAAAGAAATTGAACAATCCACAGTTTTCAGTTCCTGGATAGTAGCAGGACCATTATCTACATTCAAATATTTTTTTTCATGTTCTCTTCTTCTCTAGATAAAGTCCATTTCGTGCTAATGAAGACCCGAAACATCAATAAGAGACATTAGAATCCATTCCATGCAAGAAAATTGAATTTTTTTGGAGGAAAACTGCTAAGAAAATTTTTGATTTGCGCCCAACCCTTCCTATAACGATAGAAAGTGTGCTGTACCCCTCCCTGCAGTGTGTCTTCACTTAGGTGTAATGCAAATTTCGACTATATGGGGTTGCGTTGATACTAGGGCGAGTTATTTAAACCCCAGGGCCCTAAAAAATATTAAAAACTTGCATGAAAACACAAAATAAAACCATGAATTGAAAGAGAAGGGTATCAGGTCTTACCTGGAAGTGACAATGCTTTAAACAATCCATGATATTGAGCACAATCAGGTGCAGAAGATCGAGGGAAATAACTACTCAGAACTCTCACTACTGAAGGTAAATGTGAAATGGTAAAGATAAATAGTCATATTGAATATTTATGGATGTTTCTTGCATTATTTTTTCATATTTAATGTTTTGACCTAGTTATAACCCATATTTAACATGAAATAGGTATTTTTAATCTCCGCTGTGATGTTTTGAGCAGGTCGATAGCTGTTTGACGGATTTTGTCATGTTTTGAATAGATTATTTTGATTGAGGAGCACATTTTTATCACTTTTCGGGATTTATAAATGCACGAAAAAGGAACCTCCTGGAGTTCTCTTTCAAATCTTTTCAGACTCCCAAGATATGAAAAGATTGTCGAGCACTTGTCTTTTGGAAATCGTTAAAGTAAATGAAAAGACCTCTACTCAGTATAAGTATAACCCTTTTCTAGACTGAGATAGTACTTACGAAAAAGGAATACCTTAGTCAGACACGACTAAGAGGTTCTCTTGGGTATTATTTTCTTCACTTTCAGACCTAAGGGACTATCTATGAAAATAAACATCTGGATTTTTCTTTTTTTTTGCCTCTTTTTAAAACTCTCTAATCACGAAAAAGATGTCGAGTTATACTTTCGCTATACTCGTAAAAACATCAAAAATTGATGGACTTGTCGTTCATGATGGGACTGAACCACTCCTTCTCTGGGTTCGTTAAATAATCTCAAAGGGATTCATCTGAAGGATGAACTTACGGATCAAGCATATGTTATGCTCCTAAAGATTGTTAAAAAATAAATAGGTACTGACTAGTATGATTGGGAAAACAGGATACTCCATTTATTAATGGTAGCGAGTCGCTCTTTAATATGAAACTCTCTTTGTGGTTGTTGGGTTGATAAATCTACTTTTATTTTGGTTTATCCTACCATTTCAAAACCTCTGTTTTGGTTTTGGATCAATGCTCCCAACTCCATTTAGTGTCACCACTGTGTTCAAGAGAAGTCATTCATTCAATATCTGCAACAATACTCTTAAGCCTTCATTCCATATCTGCCTTTCCTGATCGAGTTGTGTTTCAACATCATTCTAATCATTCTATCTCAACTCATGATACTCGTTTCATGTCGTTAATGGGGGATAAATCAAGACCCTCCTATGATAGGTCACTTCCTTTCGACATCAACTCATTATCCAAGAAGTTGAATTAGAAACACTCCTTGGTACATTGGTGCTTTCATACATCAATGGAAAGTTTCCTCGCTCTCGACAATAATCTTACTTCAATTTTCTTCAACCGAAATATTTTGTGTAGTGTTCGACATCAACTTGTTTATTCACACTGTACAAATTGTATTGCAGTACCTTGAGAGCCATTAAGATCATTGGTGGTTTCTCTTGCATCCGTTAACGACTTACATCATTGGTCAGTGATCAGATGGTGTCTACCATGTTCGACCTCAACTCATTGATTCACATGGTTAGACCTGTACATTGGTTTGTCACATGAACGAGATAGAAGACCCCTATTCTAGTTTCATCCATCCAGGTTGCGATTTTAGGAGTAATACAAGATTACAATGTATGATGGTTATGATCATAAAGACAATCATCCAATCATGGGTCCACCATCAGTCATTTGTTTACATGTATTTTGATCATTATACATGTAATGTTAGCTTATGTGCTGAGTATGGGTATGCCTCCCTCAACAAATATTTCATAATGTAAATGTATTGTAACAGATTATAATCTCGCTGATTGTTCTTAATCCCGACTTGTCACAAGGTAAAGCACTTTAGTCATCAACTACTATTTCATACTGTGCACTTTAGGGGGAATTCTATTATAGGAATTTTTGTCACATCTGGTCAATAGTCCTTCAAATAGGATCATTCACATTCTTTGAACACTTTGTCATCCTCCCTACACAAATCCCTAAGAATGCCTCTCTCATATCCCTGAGTTTCTGCCTGAAATTGCTTTATTTCAGTAATTTTTAGGACCAATGCTCCCTGACCCCTCATTAGCCAATGTTGACTACTAGGTTTTCCTACTTTGGGCCTGCATTGATCACCAACCAGTTGCCCAGTCTTGGGGGTGCACTGATTCTAGAAATTTGGTAAAACAAAAAAGAATCTCGAAGCTTCCTCTTCCAGAAGCTTATAGGATATGTTGTAACTATTTATCTTGCATAAAAGTCTTGAACCCTATCCTATCCTACCTTGGAGTTTTCATCTCTTATCCCTTGAGTTGATCCTCCCATCAAGAATGGATCTCAAGCCTAGATTGTTAAACAGATAAGAATTCATGAACTATCTCCCTCATCTGTATATTTACTGCCATCCATAGGCAAGGGGTTGGCTTGGAGAATGATTATACCCTTATGCTGTTGATCCAAGATATATTATTCCATGCATTAGGGTGACTAGAGGAGCACTCTTGGCAAGGAAAGGACAAGTCAACTTGGAGAAGCTCTTCTACAAGATCAAAATCTATTTTTGGTTGTAACTCACTCCATTTCTATTAATGCAAAGGGTTCTTTGTTTTCATATATATGATTTTATGATTTCATGTGTTTCAATTCCATGTTGATCTATTGAATAAAGTGATTAGATGATGCTACATAGATCCCGTAGAACATTGTCTCATGTTGTTTGATTGTGCAGGTTCTAATTATAGCGATCAAAGCTAGGATTGGAGCATACAAGCGAAGGAAGGAGAGAAGAATACGACGAATTACAGGTAGGCTTCATTCCATTATCTATTTATTTAGGATAACATCAACTTATTTGTCTTTCTGTTGTTCTAAGTTAGTCCACTAGGCCTAGGGAAGATACTTTTGTCCGCAATCGTAGATTTCGTATAACACTTGGTTTTAAAATAATGGCTGAAAAATTTATATAACATACTCGTCTATCTGATTTGTAAAAACATGAAAGAGTTATTTTGAATTTTGAATTTTAGACAAGAAAAAAAGGGATAAATTTGAAAAAAAAAGTTGGATGAAGAAAAAACATGCATGTGGAAATTATACATAGTGACCTTTGTGGTCCCATGAAAATTTAATCATTGGCAAGTCCAAATTATTTTATGACATCCATAGAACGTGCTACAATGAAATGTGATTGCAATATTTCTTCCTTGATCCTTACTGATCTAGGTGGATATTGATGGCCACCCTCCTATTCCACCTAGATCTCGAGTCAGTTTCATCAGTTCCTTGTTTATAGCAGCATTTACTATTTTTAGAAGTTTTTGGGTTCCTAAATTTCCGGAGCAGTTTTGACCCCATAAACGATGTTTTTTTGAGGTCCACAATAGGCCTGTTGATAGGGGCTTGTGGAAAATCCTATAGTAATAAGAGATATATTTCCAACGATGTATGATACATGCAAACAAAGATAATATGACCAAGTTATGACCCCGGGAAGTTGGCTGCCCAACTAACTCCAACGGGGCCCACAAATTGTTGGTGTTCCATCTCTTGGGTTTATGGTTTTGGATGTTTAGGGTTTTCCTTTGTTTTTAAATAATAAAAACAAACTTAAGCCTCATTATAACACAATTCAAAGGCATGTAGCCACCACATCTCTTCTTAGAGATAAGCTACCATTGACTGAGCTAGTTTACTTCTATTTCTGTATGTAAGCATATTTCAATTCATTGATATTGATGAAATGAAGTTTTATTTCTGCTACATCTCTATGGCTATGTGTATATTTGTGTTTTTTTGTGTTCCTGTATAAGTCTGGATTAGTGGTATCAGAGCGGTCTGCTCTTTCTCTATTTTTCTTTTCCTGTCCCCAACGAGGTCAAGGTATAAGGAGTTAGGGCTCGAACTAGTTGAACCTTTGCAAGACCAACATCACAAACCTTGACAACCTCCCATGGCAGAAGAAGAGAAAGATGAGGGGCATAATATCCTTTCAAAACATTGCTCGAGGAAGCCCTCGAGGAAAAAATAAATGCAATGATGGATAATTTTGCCCAGATCCTTCGGTGGCTATCGACAGGCGACACATCTTCATCCAACAACCACTCTAGAGGCATCGCTCCTTTTAAGGTACAAGTTAACTTTGACATTACCATATTTGAAGGCCATATAGATGCATACATCATAGATATATGGTTAAATATGTTGGAAGGATATTTTATAGTTCATTACTTTTTCAATCGGGAAAATGTTTCTTTTGCACTCCTCAAGACCATCCCACATGTCAAGGACTGGTGGGAAACCTACTATGAACAAAAGGAAGAGAGGGAATTCTCACTGTTTCCAGTCTAACCCACTTGGAATTATTTCCCATATGCCATCAAAGAGAAATATTACCCTGTTGGGAGCTATGAAGATAAATACATAAAGTGGACCACATTGCGGCAGGGAAGGAACCAAGATGTGTTAGAGTTCACAAATGTTTTCCATACCCTTCGCATGAATATGGGTATCAAATATTATTTGTGGAATCTGGTACTCAAAAACTGCGACTGTCTATAGAAGTACATTTATGTTGAGATGGAGTTTGTAGAAATATCCTCGCTTGGTGTCGACTATCGATACGTATCGAGCATAAATTCAAACAGAAGAAGCGAGACTTTGGATCTGCGAATCCAAATCAAGGGAAAGGTGCCCCCAAACTGTATAAAAAAGGACAAAGTCAAGGCGTGGCATCCCTGATGTTGTCTTGTAGGGGCCTGACCCAGGTTCGGAGTTAATTAGCCAAACAAATCCCTGTACTATTGGCCCTTTTGGCAACAGTCTGCGGAGCACAGACTAAGGTCTCACCCGAAGTATTATGGGGGGCATTGGAACCAAGTTTCTGCACCCTTGAGATGTCTGAGGGGTTCATTGGTCCAACTATGAGTCCCTTCACGCAGGTTACATCACACACTTCTATGGCCTTCACACCCTGATATATTCACCTTCGCGCATCCCTAACTAGAGGTTGTGGGGCTTTTGTGTTGCTGGAGCAGTGATATGCACTATTCCTCTAAGTCACACTTGCAATCTTACTTTATAACAGTTAGTTATCTTCGCATAAACAAATGTCTTATATTATATTTACTCATTCAGCACATTCATATGAGTACGCACAGTAAATAAATAGTAAACTTGCTATTTATACTGAATAATGCATAAACAGGAAAAGATACATAGAAATATGGTAAAACTTCTCTTTTATTAATCCTTCCCTCGGTTATAGACTCGATTGCCCTGCACACTCAACTGTAGAGGTCTGCACACTTAGGTACAGACTACTAGGCCTCTGCGCACTCAGTTGCAGAGCCTTCTCATACTCTACAACCCAAAGAAACGACTTACACTTCAACTCAATCAGTTCCTTAGATTCATCATGCTTCCTTTTTCATTAGATGTCTCCTACACTTAGAGCCTCACTCTATTTATACAATCCCATGGTCCGCAGACCATGGGTAGATCTTTCGAACTAACATTATATTACAAAAACAAGGGGCAAACAACCATATGACGCTATTATTACTTCACGCTCCGTGCCCACAATTCGCAGAGTCTTTACGATGGACTTAGTCAAAACTTGGGCTTTAAGCCCAAAAACATGCCTTGGGGGGATTCCACGCCCAATAGGCCCCCAACACAAAGATCATGAGTTGCCCTCGAGTCACTCTGTTAGTGAAGAGATCTTTACGCAGAGACCAACCAGCTCTGCTTGAATGGCTACAAGGTCGGCAACGCATTGAGCGACTGCCTACTGAATCTCCTATACACGTTGTTCTGAGACCGCGGTGTTGGAAATCATCCCATGCATCTATTCCTGCGTCCCCTGCATTTGCACGAGCTTGCCTTCAATTGTTGCTATAATGACGAAGGCCTCGTCGATCCAGGGCTAAACGCGTGCCTTCAAAACTGCTTCTTTGTGTCATGTTGTGTCCACTTGCTCTTTCAGGGCTTTAGCCTGTTGCATCCCCACGAGCCTCTGAGTGAGGGCCACTGTCTGTGCGGTCCCTTTGATGCTGTCATACTACTGTTAGAGCTCACACACCTCTGTTTGTTAGAACTGGATGTTAGGGTCCTCCTATAGATTGGTGAGGACCTCAAATGATTCTTCCAACATCCCGCTGTAGTCCCTTACTGCACTACTGATATCTTCCCTCCCCGATGTAGTAGCACTAGTGCGCTATTCTCTTACTCCTAGAGGGGTGGATGGCTACGCCTTCAACCGTAGCTTTGCTATCTGAAGGTTCAGATCCAATTGAACCTTGGCCATTTATTCTCACACCTCAGGCACCCCTGCTGCTAATCTTTGGATGCACACCTCTGCTTGTGCTTCTACTAGGATGGATAGCTCAGGGACCATCTGACAAGCTTCTTCCAGTACCTATGCCATCTTCCTGTTCTATGACACAACCTTATCACGCTACAAGCTCAACTGTTCCATGTTGATCTTCTGCTCGCTCAACACCTGCAACACGCAACTCTCCCTAGCTCACAGTTCTGTAGTAATCCCATCCTACAGAACATAGAGCATCTTCCGCAGCAGCGCAGCTATGTTGATCCCTATCCATTTTAGTGCACTAACCATAGGCCTGTTGGCCTCATTTGTTGTAACCAGTGCCCCTTTTTCCAGCACTATTGTGTTGGTTTTCTGAGCGTGCAACTTTTTCTTGGCTGCGTACGTCCCTACTGCGAGGCTAGTTGAAAGACTACCCGCCTAAGGAGTGCGCACCTGCAACTCTCGAATCTGTGCTCTGAGGGCCTCCAACACAATCTGATTCTTCTTAGTGAAGTTCTAGAGGGCCTCTATGGTGACGTCGCGCACGATCTCTCCTATATCATGCAAATCACCCTTAGTAAGAGTGACCGGGTCGATTGATAGCTTGGATGCTTTCACCTTCTTACGCGGCCCCGTCCGCTCGCTCGAGCATTGGTGCTTTAACTATGTTGACGCTGTTTGTGGGTCTGCGCCACCTTCTTCTTCCTCTGTTTCCATCTCTTTCTCCTACTCCAGCAAAGGCGACTTCTTTCTCTCACGCGCCTTCAGTACTGCTATTGTTGTGGCCTTTTCCTGTTATACTACTCCCTGCGTAGCGTTTCGTGCCTCCTATGATTTTTCCTTCACTTTTCTGCCAACTATGCCATGTGTAGTTTGGCCTCCTCTTTCTTCCTCTGCAGAACAGACTTCTCTACCACGTCGATGTTTGGGGCGCACCACTTTGATGGCCATGTCTCCAGTACATTGAAAATCACATCATTGGTGGTGATGAAGGGTAGCTCGCTCCACTTCTTCATAGGGTCCTTGCACGCTTTGAGATATATGTGGTGAAAGTCCGCTTTAAATTCAGAAAAGCTTTGCAGGCTATTGTAGACAGTGGGGGATAACCATGGCTTACGATTAATCCCCATTCTGATGTTCATCTCCATGAACACCCAGAATATCTTGCTGTCGCGGATCCGGTTCATGTCTTTTGTGGCCCACAACGAAGCGTACTTCGCAACCTCCGAGAGATCCCTTGCAATAGTGGAGAATTGGCTACCTCCGGCAATTCCCCTACCACTAGCACTATGGGCAGTAGAAGCTATGCATAGTGGAACATTTTTCCTTGTTCTTGTGCCTTGCGAAAATTCTCCAGGAATTCTTCGCACAAGAATTTAGACCAGTTAAAATGGACCCCTTCTATGCATTGTTCAGCTAGTGCCACCACCGATGCGGGTACCTCATCCGCGCGACACTTCCGCATGACCTTACTTGCAAGTATCTGGGTTTCCACCCTGACTACTTTGTTGTTGATACTGGAGATTGTGGAGCCCCTTTTCTTATTCTCTAGCTTGTGTTTCTTCTTCATGGCCTCCGCGATGGCCAAGTTGCTGCTCTTCCCTTCTGAGATGTCAGCGGGGTCCTCTACTTTACACAGAAGCCTGGTAATGCGGTGGATTAAGTGGTCTGTGATGTGGATGGCCTCCTCCAGCCACAAACAACCACCATGCACCAGGCAAAGAAACTGCTTGATGACAAAGATTGTCACTGGGGCGCGATGGTAATGCGACACCCAGAGTAGGTTTAATAACCCCACCTTTTCAACTCCGCGTAACCACTTTCGTGGCTCTAATTATCTAACCCCCATCGTGGTGTTCTGCTTGGGATTCATGAGCAACGCGATCTCTAAGTGAGGGAATTTCTCGTGGTTAACGAGATCCCAATCTTCAAATTTCAAGTTTGGCACCCGTCCTAGGTGCGTGCCCTCAAAGATGATGTCGTCCGGGAGGAGCGGAGTCTGGAGAGAGCTCTTGCTCTCGTCAAGGTCCTTGGGCACTTTTGCCTTCCCCTTCTGTGGGGGGATATATGCGGGCAGCTTTGTTGGAGGGCGCAGAAGCTTAGTTTCTTCTTCCATTCCCTCATCCTCATCTTCTTCAATTATGAGGTGCTCCAAGTCTTCCTCCTCCTCATCAGTTTCCAAGTTAACTACTTTCCCTTTCTCCTGCATCGTTAATCTGGTGCGCAGTGGGTTTTGCGGGGACACATGCACGAAAATCATGTGTTGTTTATCTTTCTTCGGCCTCAGCATACGTGGTGACTTAGGGATTTCCGCAACAATCCTGGCGCTTTTAATCATGCCCTTCAATTTATTCAAAGTGTTTTCAGTTCGAACGTCCAAGGAATTGACGAAGGCATTTTATGCAGAATTTTTACTCTCACATTCATAGAAGAAGCAAGAAACTGGTGTAGAAACCTCCCAGTTGCCTCAATTCATAGCTGGGACCAATTCGTCAAGGCTTTCATTTGTGAATTTGATTTCTATGATTATGATCAGGTATATGATGAAATTGAATATCTACGAAAAGAAGGTGAATCTGTTAGGGATTTTAATATGCGATTTCATCTTAATTGTCTAAAATATGATATTGAGAACAAACTCATGGATGAAGAGTCTTCAGATTGCGCTGAGCATAACTATTCTCTGCCTCCTGTGCCCGATCCAGCAGAAGTTAGTCCAAGTCTAGTTCCATTTTCTTTTAATATGAATGAAAATTCCAATTTGAATATGCGAATTATTCATGATGAAGAAACTTCCTGAAGATTAGAAGACATGCCCGCTCTAATACAAGAAGACACAAGCGAGAATGTTGAAGGAAAGTCTACCTTGGAAACAGAAAGCGACTTGGAGACAAGGTTAGATAATATCATCACAAGTCGACAAATGCATATATCAAGGTTAGAACAACAAACTAATTCTCTTTCAGAAAATACAAACACACAAAGGTATGATCTAAAGCCTAATATCTATGATGAATGTGATCAACAAGAAAGTATTCAAGATGATATTTTCAAATGCATTGTTTCAGAATCACATTTTTCTCTTTATCTAGATGTTTTTAGTGATGATAATTTTCTTCCCCTCAGTATTAATAAAATCCCAAAAGATACAAAGGATTATCCAAGTAAATCACCGTTAGGATTTCAAGAAAAAGAGACAGCTATAGAAACTCCTTTTGTCCTTTTCAAACATGAACGACTTGACCTTCCCTTTTTGAATATACGGGATAAAAAAGAAAAATCCAGGGAATCCTGCGAAGTCATTTATGATAGCTACTTAGCCAATGATAATGTTGATTTATCTCAAGTAACTCAACAAAACTCAGATAATGAGAAATATTCTAATTCAAGAATTATACCAGTCAATCCTCATTTCAGAGTGACGGATCATTTGCATGATTTTACTATCCGAGACGAAATCCTGATCTATGATTCATATCATGAGCAAACCACCATGCCTGTTCCCAATCATGATTTGTCTTATGATTCACAAGATGAAAATCGAAATCACTCAGATCCCATGATTCTGGCCAGTCCTTGTGAACAAGAAGATATTCCAGATCAATCCCAGTTGCGTTATAACACTAGTTGTACAGTTAATCATTACATTCTTTCTCGCCTGCATTCATTTTGTATAAAATCGAATTGTGTTTTAAATTTTCAGACTTTTGATAGATTGCTATGGTATATTGAACACCTGATCAAAGAACACTCGAGAGATGCGTTACCTTTTTGGGAAGCTGAACTGTGTCAAAGCCAATATCAGTCAATAACAACCTTCCTTGAAAAACTTCTATGTCATCCAAAACATCATCAACGAAATAAAGTATTTTTGGAAACTTACCAGCAATTCATGATAATTGACAATTCTCTGTTGGAAAATTTCCATCTATTGTTCATTTTTTTTAGTGATTTATATGTGAAAACTTTCCTTTTACCAGAAATTGCTAAAAGCTTGACTTTAACGCATGATAGATTTCAGGCCAGCAAAATTAGCCTGTCATCTTTCCTATTGAACGATCGCCAATCCATAACAGAAATTCATCCTGATTTATACGATCCAATAGGTATCCAATTAGAAAGAAGATTTCATAAAAAATAAATTTCGGGCAAAATTCCGACTGAAGTTTCACTTTCTGATTCCACATTCAATATTGACAGTCCAAGAAAATCTTTTATCTTAACACTAATGTTTAAAGGGTACATATGTGTAGGAATAAAAATGAAAAGATGGTTTCACTGGAAATATCATTTTACCTAGTCAATTTGTCTGTATATAGTTAAAATAGGAGTAGGAGTAATTTAGTTAGGTTACTAGTTGGATAAGTTAATTTTTAAGGTTGATAGGAAAAATAAAAGAAGAGATTATCCCTATTGTATATAATCCAAGGGAATAGTCACCTCTCATTTCTTTAAATATTTTTTCCCCTAAATAAAATTTGCTTTGGTTAACAACATCTGACATTTACTAAAGACACCATTTCTCTTTTTCAGATTTTAAACTCTTGCTTGTATAAATAACAAATCTTTTGGAAACTTGATCTTTATTATTACTAGATGCTGTTAAAAAACTCTAACCCAAATATGATACCAGTTTCAACTTCCAAAAATTTTTGACGAAAACAACCTTTGGCGAAGAAATTGTTTTATATTAGCACAATGAAAGGTATCAATAGCAAAATAGGGATTCTCTGTAAAGCAGCTATTTTCAAACTCTATCATTGTCGTCCAGAACTTTCTTAAGGAAAAAATGACTTCCTCCCTGCTAAAGAAAATCGCAGCATTCAGAGGAATAATCCATGAATACACTTTATCTTAAAGAATAAGAGTTCTCATCACGAGCCGACTTATCATGATCACAAGTATTATAACTTGCTGACTTTTCCAATACTGTCCACCAAAACAGGGCAATGACTCAAGATTGTTGAAATCAAAAGACAAGGGGTCTCATCACGAGCCAGCTTGTTCAGCAAAAGTGTAAATCAAGTAAATGGCTGTCATAATTTGGCTACCAAACCAAGACATTGTTCTTTAAGAATAAAAAAGAAAATTAAAGCAATAAGTGTCAATATGGGTTTTTCTTTGAAAGTTGTAGATCACCTTAAGCATGATAAAGGATCATTGTCGGGTAACAGGTAACCCTGTCGAGGCTATGGACGCCTGCTGGCAGCAGAGGCTCTACCTACGACAAATGAGCATATTTAAAACTGGTTCACAGGGAAAACTTTATTTTTTTACGAGAACAAGTAATGGCTGATGTAAATGCAAGGACAAGCTAGAGAAGCGAATATTTAAAATGGAAAGAGGTTGAAACAAAATATTGTGACAGTTTAGAGCATAATATGCTTCATCTTTCCATAATAAAGATTGAGATTTCTAAAAAACTTTCTATTTTGGAAGTTTGAAAAGTTCAAAAGAAAAACAGAGATAACTGGTTCTCCCAAGTGAATCGCCAATTGTTGTGGCCAGCAACAACCCCCCCTTTTTCATTTAAGTGTTATCCAAAATACTAAATGAATGGG